>VZUI01057712.1:0-54065 GCA_013401135.1 Cettia cetti | reverse complement strand
GTCTTGGAGCTGCCTGGCATGGGCTCCACTGGACATGGGGAAAGCTTCTGGCAGCTCCTCACAGAAGCCACCCCTGTCGCCTATTCCCACTATTAAAGCCTGGCTATGCAACCCCCATACAACTGTGTAGTTTATCATCAGTTGTAAGAAAGTATTGACTCTCTGACTTTATATATGATCCTTTTATCTAACAGATAAAAAGGGTAGATCTTGTTTAAAAATTATTTCATTGCCATTACATGGCCAACATTCTACAAGGAAAGCAGTTACAGCTTTTTTGTTTATAATAAGATTTTGTGTGGATAGAGTCCAAAACAGAAAAGTTGGTAACTAAAAATGAATGTTTTTTTTCTTCAGAAATTATTCTGTGTAATCTTAATATTATGTAAATATTTGAGTACAAAGTGCTAGTTTTGCAATGGAAAAGAAACACACAGAAATAGAGGCTGTTGTAGTTTCTGAGTGTCATGGGAGCAGAGGTGTGGTGGGAAATCAGGGGAAGATTTCTGACTTTGTTGATGATACCTGCAAGAGTCATGGTTCTATTGCCAGGAGATCAGATAGGGCAGTCATCCAGATTTCTTCAGCACTACTGGTAAGCAATTCTCTTTTGCTCAGTGGAACGGTTCCCCAGTCTGTACAAAGAACTGAACCACAAAGAATACTGCTTCTTCCTTGTTGACCTTGTCTACACATGCTATTCAGATTCTTCAGGCCCCAAATATTTCCAGATAACAAGATAATCCTGTAAACCTGTTAATCAGTAATTTTCTTAAAATACTCTAATTATTTTTTGTGTTTTATTACTATTTTATTCAACAATTTTATGACTATCTGACTGTAGATTTATATAAAGGCTTTGTCTGGAGTATTCAAAATCATGAGAACAATGTTGTGGCTTTTCTTTTTTCCTGAAAATGATTATTTTTCTTAGTGCAGTGTACTGAAATTGTACATAATGACTTCACTGCAGTCTGCATAATTTAAAATGAAAGAAAAAGCCTTTGTCTGAAAATACTCTTTGAAGAGAAAATTAACTTAATTATGGAGCTTTGGTTCCATTTTGAGTCCAACTTCAAGAGCAAATTGTACATTATGTCTATATATGTGTTCTGGCTACATATCAAAAAGAAACTGATTCATTCTAATAGGTCTGTTGCTTGGAGGCTTTAGGTACAATGGTCTAGGGGACTGAAAATGGAGAAAAGGTAATTGTGATATTATTGTGTAACTAAATAAAGTTGTAAAAATAGTGGGTTTTCCTCTGAGCATATCAGAAAAGGTGGTTTGAGTGCCTGAGCTGTAGTCTCAAGCAGCAAAGGAGTACTATTTCACAGTATCATTACAAAAAACTACAGCGGGAGATTGTATTGCCAGTAGGGATACTCTGGCAACCCAACTGAAAAAACTGGAAGAGTCATTGTTAGTACATTGCTGAGTTAGGAGGTGGGAGAGACCCACTGAACTGAGGCCAGTCCACTCTTATTCCAGACAATGATCCTTGACAGGTCTACTTTGAAAACTTAGAAGAAAATAGAGGAGTCTATTTTGAAACTTAAGTGTTGATTTTTGGTTTAGCTAATGAGAGATTCAACCCCAACAAAGCTACCTCTAGTGTAATCCCAGCGAAGTTGCTTTGACTCCTATTTGTGGTCTGATTAATCAAATCACCAACACATTTTTGACAGAACTGGCCTTTTCTTTCATGCTGTATGTCTGTAGACTACCTAATATATGTGACTGTAGAAAAAGAATAGGTTAAAACTGGGATTTTTCTTTCCTTTTTGATTAGATTTACTGCATTTTTGTGCAGCTTGCATTAGTTCTAAATCCAAACTAATAAATGTTAAAATATTTCTGGGAGGAAGTCATACTTTTACCAAAGCAATCCTAATTTGAGCTTCTTAACGTGGTGCATAGGTCTTAGCTGGCCTTCAACAGAAAAGACCTTTACATTCATAAAGGATATCTTACACAATGATAAATTACCAAAATACCCTATACATTAATAAATCTGTGGTCAGACTCCTAAACCTAAAACCAGTTGAGTTTTTCAATTTCTATTGGAATAAACATGAGGAATTCAAACTAAGTATGTCTAATTTAGTAGCATTTAGAGTTATTTAATTTAGAGCTATTAATGTTCTGTGGGATTTAAACTTGAAAATTACAAATGTGCTTGAAAAATTTGCTAAAAGTTCTCTGAAATGCGCTGTCACTAAATATAATAAATTAAATAATTATCAAGTGTATTTTTTTCTGAAATATGAAGCATTATATAATAAACTGCTAATCCAAATGGAAAATGTAATTACAAAAGACTGCTTTCAAATTTCAAATGTCATCAAAGCTCATCTTTGGCCTCATGTGTTGATGTCTGATACATTATTTTTGCCACAGAATGATGGTAAAGGCTTATGAAAAGATGACTCATTGAACAAAAGGAAAATTAAATTAAAAAGTAGGACTTCACACAGTCTTGCTTCCTTAGAATTCAAAGATGAAGTGAAACTGTTTCAAAGCTTTCAAATAGCTAAATTATTCTCACTGCAGTTTTTACTGATTCTTTATCATTTAATCTGTGAGGTTTATATTAATCATAGCTAGAGAGTTATGTTCCAAGATGTAGCTATGCTTTGAAGCAGGGAATTCTGAGACCAATTCTTTAACCCTCCAATTCTACCCTAAAATAGCTGTCTTGCCTCTTTCTGTAGAGTAGAAAGGCTGCAGTGGGAATCCCTTCCACATGTTTTATGCAGCTGTCGTGGCTAGAATATAAGGATTGGCCCTTGTACTGCCTGTATCTTCCTATGGACCAAGAGCGAACCCAGGAATCTTGCTCAGAATAGAACAGAACAGAAACTGCAGGTTTAGCATGAGAAAGTTATATGAAATTATTTGAATCCCTCACAATTTAAATAGTGTTCCACTAAGCATCTCCCGAGGGTCTCTGGCTCTGCTTCTGCAAATGAAGCATATTTTCTCACCTATACTTATCTCCTGTCCTGTTTGCTGTTCGAAGTACAGCATTTATTGATGCCAGCTGTACTTTCTCAAGTCCACAGAAAGAGATGTGGTATTGTTGTCTGCTGATGGATCAGTAGAATACAAATACAAGAAAAGAGCATATTTTCCTGAACATGGCCAGTCACTTCTCTTTCTCCCTGCTTTTCTTGAGTTGAAGCCACACTTAAGTCATCAGGCTGCTTACATAGGGGTTAGAAGAATAAATAGTTTTTGCTACTCCTTAAGAAATAGAGCATGAAAAAAGACAGAAGAAATCAAACACTGCATGTCCTTGTTCTCAAGGAGAAAGTGATAATTCTTTTTGCAGGAAGTTGTGGCTTAAGTTGCTTGATATCATATGAAATAACCTGAGTCAGAACTGACTTCCATAGAGCCAGTTGTGAAAATAATGCTAATTCAGTACAATTACAAAACAAACCAATGTGGCTAAGCTTGTCATTCAGACAAAACATCCTGGTATTGGTAACACCACATACTGGAAGCAGAGCAACTTTGACATTATTAAGAGATGTATAAACAATAAGAAAAAATACTTTTATAGAGAATTTTCAAATATCTTAAATTGTCTGATTTAGTAAGGTAAGCAGATAGTATACAACTCAGATTTTTTTTTAATAAACTTTGGGTTTTCCCTCACAGATTCCAAAGGCAAGTGAGACAACATTTTCCACCTATCTAACTGCCCAACCCACATCATGCAGTTCTGAAGCTGTACTTCAAGTCCTGCTTCAAACTGATAACTTCTCATTGGAAGCGGATCCCTTCCAGAGAGATCACCAGCCTTGATCTCCAAAAATGAAGTAACAGAGAACCACCCCTGAAAAGACTTTTTCAGACTTGTTAATTATCTTCAGGTTTGATAACATAGGAAACAATCTCCAGTCAGTATTTGAGGCTTTCATCATGTGTGATGAACAAAACCCAAAGCAAATCAAAATTATATTTTTTCTCCACTTCAGGTAATTTCTACTTTCTGTTGGATCACATATATTGGAAATGTGTTCTAAAGTTCAAGATATGGGAAACCAGTCTCCAGAGAATATTGCCAGCTCGTAATATCATAGCTACATGTAATGTGAATTTATATTTACAGTTAGCAGATGACAGTTTCATGAAGTGAGAAAGTGGTTTTTTTAAAGAGCTGGTGTGTTGCTGAATAATGAAGAGAAGAACACCAGTTGGACAAAGCAAATACTGCCAGAAATATCAAATATTTGTAAACAAAATAGGACTAGTTAAAAAAGATACACAAATAGAAAGTGCTAGCCTCATCTCCCTTTTCTTCACATTTCTTTAATCTCTATGTGAAAGAAGGGGTTTTATGATTTAAGTTTTGTGGTGGTTGCTGTTGCAGTTAAACTGCTTGATAAACTAATTTGGAGACCTATCCTGCAATTAATAATGTGTGAACAGACACAACTTTTGCAACAGACATGAGCTCAAACTTACTGCCTTAATTAAACAAAAGAAAATCAAAAGTTTTAACAGTTCTTTACAAGAATCAAGAAAGTTTCCAGATCTATAGCATAGACACAAATCAAAGATTTTGCTAGCAAAAAATAGTTTGCTGCTGATTTCAAATGCAGTAATGACTAATAACTTCAGTGAAAAATTAAAATCTGTTCCTTTTTTTCATACACTGTAGCTTTTCCCACCACTTCAAAACCCAGGGATTCTTGGTAGCCTTCAAGGATCTCTTAGCCTTACCTTTTGCAATACTGTAATGATCTGGCAGCAGCTTTGCCATTTTTGGAAGATTTCTGTGAATATAGAAACATTTAGCATCCTATATTCCTAATTTAGTCTTTTTCAAATCCAAGGTGTTATTCATGTTTTTTTTTCTTCTGATGTTTAAAGTAAAAAATAAAAACCAGCAAGAAAAAGAACCCCCTCCAAATGAAACCAAAACTTAAAACCAGAAAAACCCCAAGAAATCAAAACTGATATGCTATCCCTTCCAAATGACAACTAAATACAGCAACTGACCCAAACTCAGCATTTTCTAGGTTTTCAACACAGTTATTAAAGTAGTCCACATTATCAAGGCTGGGCTCCAGTTTAACCTTTCAAGGCCTTGATCTAACAGCACGCTGCAGAATGATAAAGCATCAAGAAGTCCTGCAGACACCTGTGGAGCTCTGTAAGGATGCACCTGTCTGTTCACACATTATTAATTGCAGGATAGGTCTCTAAATTAGTTTACCAAGCAGTTTAACTGCAACAGCAACCACCACAAAACTTAAATCATAAAACCCCTTCTTTCACATAGAGATTAAGAAAACCTGGAGACCTGAAAATTACTTTGGATTACCAGACAAACTGACAAGTAAAGAAAACTTTACAGGTATCACAAATAAAATTTAAAACTGCTTATATGTTTTAATGGCAAATAAAACATATAAGCAGTTTTATACTTTACACTTTATTTATCTAACCTTCACAATCATTCTTCCATGAATGAAATTTCTTATAATGATCTATTTTAAGGTATCAATGCCTCTAGGAAGAAGAAAGAAGGCTTGGAATTGTCATCAATTGTTCTCAATTATAATTCCACACTACACTGCTTTGATAGCATTGCTATTTTCAAAGACTCTGATGTTGAAGTGAGTGAACAACATCTTATTTTATTACCATGTTACAAAGTGTCTCACATCTTTTGTATTCTCACAATGGGATCCAAAAGTGAAGCAGATTTCTTTTTTTAATGGAAAATGAAAGGAAAAAGTATCAATGCAATTGCCAAAGATAAGTGAAGTGGGGCTAAAGTGAATCAGAGAACTTGACCAAGAAAGAAGAACCACCTGGAAAAGTTGGATTGACTGTATTCAACATGGATTGCTCATCTCTGCTAAATAATATTATCACACTGACGTGGAAAAGATTTTTTAAAAATGTTAAGCAAACACAGCATTATTTATACCTCTACAAGGGAGATTTTTCCCTTATGCTCCTGTATTGCTTGATTTCTTTCTGGACTTACTGAGATGAAGAACCTGTGCCAGCGTAAATTTTCTTGAGTGGAGGAAAGTGACCTGACTGTCAGAGTCCTCTGCCCTGTGACTCAGTGCTCTTTCTGTGACACTGACTGGAATTTGGAACAGATAATAGGATCTTTCTACAGTTTAAAAAAATTATAAACAAATGCGAGTGTGTTCACATAATAACCTGCTGCAGTGTGTGTTTGCCATCCTTTATTTATAGTAAAGAAATAAGATAGTGAGGTGTTAAACGTGAGTAGCCCTAGGTCGTATGCTAATTTCCCCATCTATTCTGTGAAAATACCTCTGCAGCTGTGAGTGCCATTACGTTACAGTCAGGAGCAGAGGAACTCTGCCCAGCTTGCTGTTTCATCTGTGGCAGAGGATATTTTTATGTATTGTGATCTGTTTGCTGAACAAGGTGCTTCTTCTAAAGGATGCTTCTTTGTGGTTTTTTTTTTTTTTTTGTTTTGTTTTTTTCCTGATATTAAGTTTGTCTTGGTCAGTATAGGGTGGAGGAATGGTCTGTGGAATTATCTCTGCATTCATTGGCTTTGATAATTAGCCTGGTTTCTCAAGAGCTTTGAGCAGGCTGCTGCCTGCTCCTGGAAACTGGATCAGTGACAAATCAACTTCTTTATTTCACTGGACTGTTAAGCGTCTTTCGCTGCTTTAGTTATTTCTGTCCAAAAAAGAAAGAAAGCAACTGAAGTCAATAAACAACTTTTCAAAAGATAAAGATGTGTCCTGCTACTCATAAGACACTAATGTGTACAATAAAAAAAAAAATACAACTATAATAATGAAATATTAAAATGGCTGATTTTAACCTCATTGCATGGGGGCAGCCTCAGAGTCCTAAGTAAGGAATTCTGACTTGATGTCTCAGTTTGGCTCTTGTTTTCACATCTCTGCTTGAAAGTTATGCAGTGGCTGACTGTACCAGCAGCTAAGCTGCTAATTCATCCCAGTGGGGTCTGCTCTGCTCACTGGAGATCAAGGAGGAAGGCAGAAATTTTGCTGGTAAGGAAACCCATACACCAGGAGATATATGTGCCATCTTTTCCTGCTGCATAGATGAGCAGAGCTTTTTTCCTGAAGGGAAGTTTCTTTCTCCAGATCCTTTCTAGATCTTGGGTGGACCCTTTTCAGTTGACACAGAAATCCAGAAATCCATCTGACAAAAACTTTGGGCTCATCTTGGTTGTAGACCTAGCAATCTTAACATCAGCATTTACATGGGTTTCCTACCAGGAACCATGGAACACTACACTGAATCCCCAAAACTGAAAAAGGTTTCCTTGCTGAAGGATGTGATAAACTTTTAGATGTAACTCAGAGTTTTAAATGGATTTACAAACAAAGTAAAAGTGACACGGAGCAGGGCAGATTCTTGTGATAAAATGCAGATGGCTCCAGCTGAGCTGGCCACAGAGGTATTTCTTCACTGTCAAAAAAGAAACGTGGACCTAGCTGATCTGGAGTGATTTAAATGCCCTTAGTCCTTTCTCATGACTTTAAATAATCTGAAAGCAAATAGTTCAGAAGTGTGTTGGATTTATTAATTTAAAGTTGGGCAATGTGAATGTCACTCATTCTGTCCCACCTACTTTAAATTCCAGTCTGCTCACCACAAACTTGGGCATCTGAGACTTTCTGAGCTGGTGGCTATTGCTGTGACAGTGCAGTCCTTCAAAATCCTTCCCTTTTTATAGTTATCATATTGGAATTAACAACTTCTCCTTTGAAACAACTTAGTCATCAAAATAATCTATGTTCATCAGGATAGAGGAGGCATTTGCTAATTAACAGATTCTCTATTTTTTTCCAAGAACTTCTATGTGCAATACAATTTTGTCTCCTTCTTGGTCACTTCTACAAATCCTCTAGATACAGCTCCATTGCAAATTTGATAGTTTTCTAATATAAAAATCATATAGATATGTAATATTTCAAGAAAATATTGAGATTTCCCCCTTGGTTATCCACAAGCCAGAAAAAGTTTCATACTTCTCAGCAAATACATTTTCTATTTTTGAGTGAATAGTCTATGGCATAGTTAATTCTGAGCAATTTAAATTCCAAATATACCATTGTACACAACATATTTTCCTTTCCCAATGCCTTTCCAATTATCTTTTTATATCTTAGTAGGAAAGAATTTTAGTATCCCTACCATCATACAATTTCTACCATTGGGAACAATTATTGATAGTAAAATTATTAAGGAATGACAGCAAAGTGTGCTATAATTATTGCAACATTTTTACTGTTTTTAAAATGAAAGAGCCAACATAATAAACCTGTTAAATTTGTTTCTTTTTTATATCTGTTTGCAAACTATTACATTCAATTGTTTTAAGATCTCTTTAGTCCTATATTTTTTGGCCTACGTGTAATCCACTTTTTTAATATCCTGTCAATTTGTGTCACATCATTTATCTCCATTTGCCATTACTCTGGCAACACTAAATTATTGGCAATTAGAAGAGTGTCTCATAAACTAGAACCTTTTTAATGTCTCTGCTAGGATAAGAAAAGGAGAAGAGTCTTAATTTGTTTTCCCTGGTGTCCATTTGTTTGGAAGTTTTCTTTGTAAGTTCTCCCATACAGTGTACATAGGTCTTGTCACCATCATTCCTTTTTACAAGCTTTATTTGGAGCTGCTTTTTCCAACTGCTGTTAGTGAAACCTGTTAGAATGCCTCTTCTTGGGGTTATTTATATGTGTATATATAGATGAACTCCATCCTTCCAGAGACTGTGACTCAAGCCCTGCTTCATTTTAGCAATTACCTCTGTGTCTTCTCCCAACCAGGGCAGTCCAGAAAGCATCAGAAAACCTGCACTTCTGAAGATAATACTTTTAGATTATGAAGTGAGAGAACAGAGGATCTACCTTGCTCACAGCAGAGCTCCCTTTTTAGCTTGTGAAACTGGCAATTACTGATAGAAATTGTTCATTAATGATAAAAAAAAAATTCATATCAAGTATTTTTTAATCCCATAAATTACTTTTATTTCTATACCACCTAGTATCTGCACCCATAAGCAAATGCCTGCATATATTAGGCCCTTCACAAACACAAATTTAAAAAAACACTCCACCCCCAGATTTCTATAAGAATAGAAGGAAAGGCAGCAGGTGAGTACAATCAAAAGGATAGTACAGAAATATTAAGGCCCTCTTGCTTCATCATAGACCTTAGCAGGGGTCAAAGTGCATTGGCAATCTAACTCATGTCTGGCACTTTCAATGTGGAAACATTGCACTAAAGGGAGGATTTGTTGGAGAACAAGGAGCTGATTTTGTGGCTCTTTATATAGAGCTTCTTCCAAGTAGGAGAAAGCAAGATGTTGTTTGACTTGCAAAAGTCTGCAGCCAGTTTAAAACACGTTGATCAGCAAAAGTCTAATCTGCCTTTTGCCTACTAAAAAATATTTGAAGTAAGGTCTAAGATATATAATTAGTGGCAGAGTTTGCAAAAACGTGTAAATAAGAAGGATCAGGATAAAAGCACATTGAGAGTGTTATAGGATTTTTTTGTTCTTGATCAGAAAGCTAAGTCTTTTTGAAAGGAGGTGTTGAACTGACCAGTTATTATTTAGTCATAGGGAGAAAGATCCCATTTGTTCTGTTGACATAAGCAATATAGACCAAATTCTGTATTGTTATTTGAGAAAAGGCTTATGTATTTCACTGGACATTTAAAAAGGAGATAAGAAATACTTTTATCACATTCTGTTGAGCTGACCTGCTGTTCCTGCTGGGCTTGGTGCACTCTGGTGCAGTGGTGCAGATGTGTGCCATGTGCATCTGGTGCTCCACACTCAGTTCCAAAGCAGCACAAAGCTGCTGGGAGGCAGCAGCTTCTCCTCTCAGTGTGACTGGCTGAAGTAGAAGCTTTCTCCATGATGTCTCTGTTCTTGTCAAGTCTCTGCTGGTGTGTCATGTTTCTTTCAGCACAAACAAAATGCTCTGGGAAATGAGATGAACTTGTGAGGGAAATGCATTATTTGAATTGTGTTCTTGTGCTGTGCTCATGCCTCCTTTCATTTGTACCAGTTAATTTTAAATAATATACCTGCAAAAGGGAGAAAGCTGCTGAATTTCCATGCTGAGCCAAACAAAGACATTTTGCAATTAAGTAGTGCTTTCTATGTCACAAAGTTATATTTATGGTCTTTGTTGTATTTCTTTCACAACACAGAATTTGGAGAAATTCAGTCATGTTCCAGGACTATCTGAAGCTACTGATGAGAAAAGATCATGCATTTATGTGTTTCAAAATGTCTTCATTAAATCAACCCTGCAAAGGTTTTACTTCACAGGAACACAACACTCCAACAGAACAATGGTTCCAGGGAGAAAAAGAGTACTGTTTTTCACATTTTGTCCTTGCTGATGTTTCAATTCTATTACAGTGGCAGTTGCTAATTGCTAAATAATACAAGTCACTTGTCAGGAGTTTCTATTAGCGTGTTATTATCTCTGCAGAAAAAGGGAGATTAGCTTAGCACTTCAGCTACCAGACCTAGGTAGGATTTCATACAGAAAAACATCAACATGCAGAGCACAAAGTTTTCTCAGAAGGCCAGATAAGTACAAGAATTTTTGTTTTGACTGCTAATAAGAAATAGCAACATAATATAGATACAAAGTCTTCAATGCCAAAACTTAAGCTATAAAGTTATCAAAATTATAAATTACAGATAGTTATTTACTTTTATTTCAAATAAACCTCAGGAGAATATTCTGTTTACTCTTTTTAAATTGTTCACTCGTGCAAGAAAGGCTTTCTATTGTCTGATGCTATCTGGTTACTAGATGAAATCAATGCTGGAATAAAATTTGTCATCGAACTCATAGTATGAAATATTATGTGAGAAGAAACATGTTATTAGTGTATATCCCTTAATAGTATTGTGGGATGTCATATATCATGAAGTCATAATAAAAGAACTGTTGTCTGTGCTATTTATATGGCCAGTATGAAGTTTCCTGCTATTTTTTCCCATTTTACATACATTCAATTACTGTGATTGAAAAAAATCTGACTGCAGCACAGGAAAGACAAAGTCCTGCCCTGAAGACTTTATAGTCTAAGGGGCAGAACACTACAAAGAGAATTAAAGCACTCGGGTTTCTGTGTGATTAACACTATGAATCATGTCTTTAATGATGGTATCTTCTGTAGAATCACATTTTTTCCTGGGTTTTTATGTATCCTCAATATTTTAACTGCATGTCTCATCTACTTCTAGCATAGATTTATTATCCAAGATGTATTCCCAGCTTTCCAATTCCTTTAACTTCCATCTTCCCTACACTGTCCTGGCTTTAGAAGAAAAAAAAGCAAAACCAAAAAAATACCATCAGAGAGAGACCAAAACACCAATTTTGATTCTGAACAGGGAAAATATTTTATTATCTAATAATTAAAATTAATCTCATTTCTTCACATGGTAGCTATATGTCATGAAGGACACATGGATTTTTTGAGGGGCAATAGGTATGGGAAGGAGCGAGGGGCTGCCCATAGTGACAGAGAATTTTTGTTATCCCTGGATTATATGATTCATTTCCCAGAGACCTAAGAATCTGAAGTTTTCTCCTGATATGCACTTCTGCAAAAGCAGATCACAGGCTAGCCTTCTGATAGTGACATTACAGCAATGGGATGATAAACTGTTTCTGTTCCCAAGTATGAGTGAGAGGCAGTCCTTAGAATGGCAAATCCAGACAGAAATCCCAAGCTTCATATACAGGAGTTTTTATGCTTTTTTACTGTCATCTTTGTCTGATCTTAACTCAGTATCAAAGTACATACAGGCTTTCATTTTTAAATTGCAGGCTGCTTTTTAAAATCAGTTCAGCAACTCAGCTGGAATAGATTTTCTAGATATTTCTGCAACCAGCAACCCTCACTCCTGTGTTCACTGACATTCAGAAGAGCTTAGCGCTGAAGGTATGATCTCCTTAGTCATCTGTAGACAGTTCTCTGCCCTTGCAGGCAAACAGGATACACAAATTCGCTTCATAAAGTTCTTTAATTCAATTCTAAACATGAAAAAATATTTAGTTCATGTTGCTCGTTTTGGAAAGTTGTTTCAGACAGGCCAGTGGGTAGGTTTATTTCAGTAGGGTCAGAGTTAAAAGATACTTGTGTTCAGTTTATTACCTCCAGCTGTTCTTGTTCAAGCATTATTCTTTAGCATAAACAGTTTTATCTCCTCTTACCTTTTAACCCAACATGTATTTATTAGCAGCCATATATTTTATTAGTATTTTGTCAAACCAAGTAAGTAAAGCCTTTCATGCTCTGGATGATGCTATTCTTTATCTTTTTCAAGTCAAAGTCACTCTTCTTGAGCATTGGTGACAAGTTTTGTGTCATATTAAAGATGAAGTGTCATGAACACTTTCTACAACAGGAATGATCCTTCACTACCTGTACAGCTAATGCTTCCTAGTGTTGTATTTTGTTGTTTCACAAATAAAAAAGAACTATTGTTCTCATGATCATTTTAATTCTTTACCTTTTAACTCACAGCATAAGTTCTCTTACCTCTCTTTGAAGAGTTTTCTTGTGTAGTCCGTCAACAGAGGTAAGTGGTCCCGGCAATGGTTCAGAACAGAACTGCTCTCTAAATATGTCCCTCTCTGTCTCCTTTTATTGGCTTCTGGGCAGCAGACTTCCCAAGTAACTGAAGTGAGGTGCCTGAGCTAGAGGTGATAAATACAGATCTGTGTACATGGCACTTAGCTCATTCCCTGTGATCCTTATCACAATATCACAGAATCAATTATGTTGGAAAAGATCTCTGAGGTCATTGAGTCCAACCTGTGGCTGAACACTGCCATGCCAACCAGACCAAGGTACTGAGTGCCATGTCCAGTCTTTCCTCAAACACCTGAAGGGATGATGACTCCACAACCCCCCTGGGCAATCCATTCCAATGCCTAATTTCCTTGTCTGTGAAGAAATTCTTCCTGATATTCAACCTAAACCTCCTCTGGTGCAGCTTAAGATTGCATCCTGTCAGTTGCTACCTGGGAGAAGAGGCTGACCCCCACCTGCCTACACCCTCCTTTCAGACAGTTGGAGAGGGCAGTGAGGCCCTCCCCCTGAGCCTCCCTTTTTCTAGGATAAACAATCTGGAGAAGCTCTTACATCCACTCCTTTTCAGGCTTGTGCTCCAGACTTCATTTCTCTTCTCTGGATCTGCTCCAGTCCCACAATATCCTTCCTGCATTGAGGGCCCAGAACTGAACAAGGTGCTTGCCATGTGGCCTCACCAGTGCCAAGGACAAGGGAAGAATCACTTCTGTAGTGCTGCTGGCCACACTATTGCTGATCCAGGCCAGGATGACATTGGCCTTCTCGGCCACACTCTGGGTCATGTTCAGCTGCTGTTGCATCCTCAGGTCCTTTTCTTCTGGGTCACTTTCAGCCATGCTGCCCTCAGCCAGTAATGCTGCATGTGGTTGTTGTGGCCAAAGTATAGGACCTGGCACTTGGTCTTGTTGAACCCAGTTTGATTCATAGAAACAAAAATGATAAGGCTGAGAGCTAATCCACAGCAATGACAGCATTCTGTTTTTATACTTACATTCAACACCTACCTACTGCCACCTCTTCTTAACCTGCCCCCTTAACATCCTCCAACTGTTTATTCTGCAGTGACCTAGGTCACATATGTCTGTCTTCTTAAGTATGGGCGGTACCTTCACTACCCTCCAGACATCTGGGACATCACTCTCCAGACAATGGATATGAAACACTGGGCTACATGGTTAACACTATCTGTACTTCTAATTTTGGTTAGTGGCATGGGAGATGTTTATTTCAGAAGGACATGAAGAACAATTGCTCCCCATGTGACCATGCCATCTGTACCACCCTTCCTCAGAATTATTCTCTATAACAAAGTTAAGGTCTGCAGTGAAGGCAAAAAAGTTAGTGTTTTTCAAGTGCACCAAAATAAATCAGAAGAAACTATCAATGTCCTGGGTTTTCTTTTTCTGTAAACATAGTAAACATTTGTTAAACAAGGTGAGCAATACAATGTTAAAAAACCTGACTGCAGAATCTGCAAGTTGCTATAGCATCTCTAACAAAGCTTTGGTCAAAATTCACTAGTATCTTGGAGTTTTTGTTTCCACTTAGGTTGAGATAATTTCCATTCCCATTAGGTTCTACTTTGCCCCCAAATTCAACATCATTAATTGTATTGACAAGTGAAGCAAGTCTTCATTTAGTTTTGAGGACCTTTCAAGATTATCTTTAATTTTGACCTTCTCAACAAATTTCTTTTTCTTGCTTTATTTTAATTAAAATGTTTGAGAAATATTTGCCACGGTTTCAAATAACCTTTGAGAGCTCTAGCAGAGCTTGACTTGCTGTCCTCTTGAACTCTTGATATATGGTTGTTTATTCTAGCATTTCAGTGGGAGTTGATTGTTAACCTCTTCAGAAAATCTAGCTCCAGGAATGAGTTCTAAGTTAATAAAATTCTAGCTTGAATCCCTAAGTATTTTCAAAAGCATGCAAGAAATGATGAAGGTTAATTACCAGTGACTTCATGTAAGTCATTTAGATATTGTTCAAATTCTTTTCAAGGGTATAAGAGGTGTCAGTCACGTAATACAAATCTTTTGTAGTTGGCTCATTTTGTGTACAATGAAGAACTACTAATTTATACCTTCTGCATTTTCAAGTGTAAAAAAGTCTTTTCATAAGCAGCTTTCCATATGTACTTATGATCAGTATAAGTTCACTGCACATGTTCCTTATTTACCATTTCACACTTTTGTTTTGTGTTAACAAAACAAAATTTACAATGTATCAGCTTGTAGCCTTTTCACTTGCTGGTTTATTTCAAATTCATTATTTTTTTATTACAAATTAGTAAAAATTATCGTATTTTAGGATCAAGAAATGAAAATATCAAAGCTGTCTACTAAATCTTTTGGGGATTTGCACCAACAATTACAAAACTATTTCATCAAACTAGTTTGAGGCATGCTGTAAAATGAGATACTGCGTCATGATTCTACATTCTGGATTATTCCTGGAGAACCAGCTGCAAATGTCCTGTCTCTTTCAATACTGGCAATATTTTTTACTTCTGTTTTGTATATAAACACTGGCAGTAAACTGCATATTTAAAATATTTTTAAGAGGAATTTTCTTGGTATTTGTCTCAGAGTATATATACCTTGATGGCTCTGGCAGCCTGATAAACACTAAATAGACTTTTCCTAAAATGCAATAATTGTATAGAAATCAGAAAGTGAGAATCTGACATACTTACTCTCAAGGTTATATAAAGACAAAGTGATTAACTACCAAGACAGTATACGTAATGGGAAGACTTGCTGCCTCTGTATACATTGGGCACAGAAGACTATTCTGCCAATACCAACACGCATGCAGGAGATGCTAAAGTATTGCCCTTATGGCAGGAACAATTCTCTATAGTTTGGGTTACTGATCCTACATCCATTGGCATAGAATAAGTGATGCAGAAGAGAAGACATTTGTTCAACAACTTCCATATTGTCTGGGACTCAAACTCAGGACTAAAATGTTTATTTTATTAAAAACTAAGCAAGCAGAGATATAAATTTTATGTGCAGTTCTGGGGTTTTTGGCATTATGTGAATATGACATATGGGAAAACTGCCCTGTGCTGCCTTTGAGAGATGTCCTGTCATTCACAAGCCACTGGATGTGTTCTCTGTGTGTCTATACTCCTGACTCCTTCAGTCTGCTTGGTGAAGGTACAGCCTACTTGTGTGACACATGACAGGAGTGGCTGTCTCTGTTTTTGACTGTCCTGTAGCGCCATGACATCTCTGATTCCTTTTAACAGACCCTCCCCTGAGAGGTCACATCACACTCCGTGGTGGCATTGGCATGCTCCATACATGGCTGGGTGAGCCAGACACAACCAGTCCCTTATCCCTCACTGATGTCCTTTTGCCTCCAGTTGCACCTGAAGGCTGGGCCCTGGCTTTGCTTGGACCAGGGCTGTTTGGAACTTTTGCATCTCACAGCAAGTGGGAGAGGCAGGCACTGTGTTTCTGCCCCAAGCCTGGAGTCAGGGATCTCATCCTGCTCCCAGAAGTAAGGTGTGGGGGTCCCACCTGTGATCCTCTTCACCCTCCCCAAAGTCCCAGATGCCAGCCAAGGCCTTGGCTGTGGTCCTACTCCTTTCCACCCACACGTAGATGAAGCTTTGACAGAGAGATGCAAGGGACTGTTCTGTAAGTATAGGGCAATCAGACGTATCCTCCTCTATAATCTGCCCTCTTCACTGTAAGGAGGCCACATTCCCAGATCCATGCAAATATTTAGCAATTACCCAGCAGCACCAGAACAACTTTTGAGGCCCCACTTCCTTTGTCAAGAAGGTCACTATGGTCCTGTCCTGCACAGGCACTCTCATTGATTCACTTAGGTTAAGATGAGGAAAACTCTCATTGGCTTGAATATAACCAAAGTACAAACCCAAAACTCTCTCTTAATACTAACTGTAGTGTTATGCTGAGTGCAGTAGTCTGTAGCAACTACTACAGGGAAGAGGGGACGGCAAGAAAAATACAGCACTGACCTATGTATCTTCTGTATTAGAGAGGTCAGCCCTGGCTGGCTCATCTGACCTTCAAATGCCCAGACATGCCAAGCCACCGATAGCTGACAGACAAGGTAAGTTTGGTAACTTGTCATCTGCACAAATAAGCACAATTCTTGACTCAGCAGTTCCAAATGACACAATATACCTTGACAAGGAAACCTGATAGCAAAGCAGCTTTAAATGGAAAGTTATTTCTGGTGGCCTGATCCTTTGCCTTAGGCCTGTGGGGTGTAATGTCTTGTGTCTCAGTGGCTTTGTAGCTGAGATGCTCAACAAACCTGAGAAAGTATTACTATCCATTCATTGAATCATTTTGGCTACTGACAGTACAGAAAGATGGTCCAAGTCCAGTGGGGAACTTCAGGATCGAAGACAAAATCTCCCCAGAGGTAACTGATCTTCTTTTGCCAACAAAGCAGTACTCAATGGTAATTAATACCTCTATTTTTAAGAGCAAGAGAAACCTTTTAAAGGAATGTGATACTCAAACACTCAGAGTGACAAATCTGAGATTATCTCTCATGCCTATGAAATCAGTAAGATCTGATGATTTATCCTGGTTGAAAATTTAAATTTTGATACCTGGCCTCATGAACAGCATTAAATTCAAGTAGTACTCCTCTCTTTTCTACATCTGTGCAGGAACAATAAATTTGGCACAGTATAACTTGTTATTCTTTATTTTATGATCTAAAATTCTAGACACTTATGTACAACTGAAATAAATGTTATTGTCTTGGTTGTCCAGTACTATGGAATTATCTTCCAATATTCTCATGTTATTAATTCAAAAAATTTTAGGGATTAAAAACCCTTCCAATTTTACTAATTTTTTACTCTTTAAGAATGTAGCTATCACTTCTTTGTTTTTATTAAATAAATGAAAGGAAAGAAAACCAGCAATGGAATAAGCATTTCATTCCTTCTGGTATTTTGCTCTGAAAAACTAAAATGAAGCAGTGGAAAATGCTATAGCGTCGCACATCACTAAATAGTAATTTACAATGCAAATATACGTAATTTTCCTTAAGCATAGTAGACTTAGGGGAAAAAAAAATAAGGCATGCATCCAGTCCTACTCTGTAAACACATGAAGGAAACTGCTCCTGAAGCTTCAACTCTAATCTCCTTTTCCTTTAATAACTCTATTTTCATTAAGATTATATCACATATATGTCATAAGTTATAGTGACTGTCCTGGCAGTCTGATGTGGGAATCATAACAGTGGTAAACATATGTGTAAGTCTTAAAACAGATCTTAAACAGCAGAAAATAATTGATTCCTTTTAACAAACCTTTCAGTCTCAGTTCAAAATGAACAGTCTTATATTGTCTCTCAAGTTTTAAGCCATGGGTGAGGAATAGGTGTGCTGGCAATTGAAGGTCTCAATACCTGTCTCAACAGAAAGTCAGCCTTAGGCTCCTTCATGTGTTTGCTGAGAAGTGGTGGAAGGAAGGATGGAGCAGCAGAGGAGTGGGGGTAGGGTTCATTTGTGTGCTTGTCTGCTATCACAAGCAAAAACCACAGCTGTAGGAGTGAAATGTGAAAAGTTTTCTTACCAGACTCCCTTCCCTGTCCATGAAGCCCAGCCTTCCTCCTTTGTAGCTGTTTGTGTGCAAGAAAATGGAAAGCATTTCAGCAAAAATATTGCAGTCTGTGAAATGTTTCTCGGTGGTAGGATTAATTTTTTGCTTTCACCTTTGTCTCACTGGTAGTGCTAGCATATTTCTTGACTACAATATCTTTCACACTCTCAGTATTTGCAGTTATGCAAAACATAGTGTTGTAACATTCAATAATAACTTAATAAAGTGCCTCTGTTAGTTTCAAACTAACTCTGTTAGTTTCAAACCTCAGGCAGACACTTCCAGTGGCCTTCATCCCACTCAGATGATGTGGCTTCATCTCCATTAGGGCTTCAGGTTGGAACAGTGTGAATTTGTAGGGAAGTCCTGAATATCCTCATTTCCCACATCTCAGATCTTACAAAGCAGTTCTGGGGGTGGGAATTGGATGTGTTTTGGTAGAAGCTCAATGGGAATCTCCCATCCATGGTGCATCACATGCACTGAAATCACAAATGATCACAGGCATATAAAACCAAGAAGTTTCAAACTCTTCAAACAGCTCTTTGAATAGTTTCAAGCTGCATGTTTCATAACCTTGTTCAATCCAGGAGACCAGACTGTATCTAACCAAATAATATCCATAAGCCATGGGTTATGTGGGATTAGGGGGCTCAGAGGTACCTCTTTTGGTCTACTGATTCACCCCTTAAGTGCAAAATTAGGTACTTGCATAGTATAAGACAGGAATTTAGCTTTAAGACCCAGACATACCCTGGATCTTAGAGTTCAATTCCTCTCTTCTTAGAGGAACCATCAATATACGTATTTTTATATATACAAAAAAAAAAAAAATACTGATTGTAAGCACAGAGACTATCAGCAAAATTGAAATTAAATCTTTTTGTACTTCCTAAAAATACTGTCATTCTATCCATGAAAATTCACTGCTTACAAAATGTGATTTTCCATGAGACTGTTATTCAATCAATTTTCCAGGGGGACTGATTGATGCTGAGTGGGTGGCAATTGAGTAACCTGCCAAGGTCACACATTGGGACATTGCCTTTCCTGGGACTGCAGCCCAACATCTTGCTGACTAGCAGTCCTGCCTAATAGAGGCAGCCTCTACCTGCCAGAAATTATTAGAAATGGCCATATAACTACCAACCACTGAAGAAAAATATAACAACATTGAACAATCTCTGCATTAATGGATCTAGTTTTCAGGTGAATACTACACAAAGACACAAACAATACTTTCAGGCAGATTACTTGATAGTAATCTGTGGTGATCACAGGCATGTTATTCTGCTGGCCAATTGAACATGGCCAATGCACTGTTAGGATGCAGTCTAAGATACTCTTTAAAACTACTAATAAGTATTTGGGATTAAAAACAGTCCTGTGCTCTTTTTAGTCCTGACCTACTTCGGTAAAGATGAATGTTAAAGTTGCCCTGTGTACATTATAATGTTTAGAAGAACAACTGTCTTTTATCTGTGCTTCTTGTCGTGAAATTATTTCCTAACGATGCCTCATCTCCTGCTGCCCAGGCATGTTGTTTTGCTCCATATGAAGTCAATATGTGAAGAAAATTACACTTTTTGCTATTCAGACCATAATAACTGAAGTGTTGTTCTTTTTAGCCTGAATTTCTGGAAATATTGCATGCCACTTGAGTCTTATTTGTGCTAAGAATCATCAACTAAAAGGATAAAAAATAAAGGGTAGTGAAGCCTGTAAACATGTTAAAATATGAAATGCTTGATTATATCACTCAGTAGTAGGGTAGGCATACTTTGAAGTTAAGTGTCAGCCTAAGATTCCAAAATCAGGGGTGGTGTAGAGAAAATAGAATGATCTCTCAAAAGTAGAAGAACATTAAAATAAAAAGAACGTAACATGATTTATAATAATGAAATAGCTTAGATAAAAATAAATGTTAACAAAAAAAAGCTTTCCCCTTGTTAAAAAAACCCTTTAAGTATAGAATAAAAAGTCCCATTAAAGGGTTTAAATATTAATATTTCTTTTACCTACATGATCTAATTTTTATTTCCCTGACTAATTAAAAACAATGCTTTCAAATGCAAATATGCAAGTAACCCATGTATCTCTGAAATTATCAAAATAGGGTGTCAGGGCCCCAAATTCAGTTAAAGATCTTTCATAATGCTGGCTATAAAGCATCCATTTGCCTGATATTCAAATCACAGCACAATGAAGTCACACTGTGGTGAGTTGAACCTGGCTGTTTGCCTGGTGCTGACCAAAGTCACTCTGTCACTGCGCTCCTCAGATGGACAGAAGACAGAAAATAAAAATCTCATGGGTTGAGATAAGGGCAGGAAGAGATCACTCAACAGACTTGACTTCTCTACCTCCTCCCAGCAGTGGTGCAGGGGGAATGGGGGTGCGGGGAATGGGAGCTGCAGTCAGTTCATCACATGTTGTCACTGTTGCTCCTTCCTCCTCAGGGAAGAACTCCTCACCCTCCTCCTCTGCTCCAGCCTGGGGTCCCTCTCGTAGGAGACTGTGAGTTCCACAAACTTCTCCCACTTAGTCCTTCCCACAAGGCTTCATTAACTCCTCCAGTGTGGATTCTTCAGGAACAGGCTGCTCCAGTGTGGGTCTTTCCACAGGCTAACAAGTCCTGCCTGGACTGTGGGCTTTCCATGGGGACACAGCTTACTTCAGACTTGCTCCAGCATGGGGTCCTCCATGGGCTGCAGGTGGATCTCTGCTCCACCATGGTCTTCCATGGGCTGCAGGGGCACAGTTGCCTCACCATGGGCTGCACAATGGGCAGCAGGGAAATCCCAGCTCCAGTGCCTGGAGCACCTCCTGCCTCTCTTTATTCATGATCTTGATGTCTACAGGGCTGTTTCTCTCACATATTCTCACTCCTCTCTCCAGATTCTGCTGCCACTTCTCCCCTGTTTCTCAAGTCTGTTATTCCCAGAGGTACTACCACCATCACTGAACGCTGAGGCCTGGGTCTGTGATGGTTCTGTCTCGGAGCAAGCTGATATTGGCTCTGTAGGATACGGTGGAAGTTTCTGGCAGCTTTCCACAGAAGCCACCTCTGTAAACACCCACTACCAAAACCCTGTTGTGCAAACCCAACAGACACATAAAAAGCATTCACAAAGGAACAGGTTGTGCCTGACTGGTTCTGAACACCTGCCTGATAAATAATTCCTTACTAATACTGAGCATTGCTTTTCTCAGTGTTCTTGTTTTAAATCCAACTCACCAAGAAATATTTTCTCACAACAAGCACCTTATGTAACATCTCTCATGTTCCAAAACAAGAACAAAGTATGTTTGTGTTACTCCAAATGATCTCTAGCAATTGCTGTAAATTAAAATACACCTCATCTTTGAAATAAATGACTTAATGTAAGCGATTATGTAAAGACTCCTTTTAAATAATTCCTAAATTTTGCTTTACATATTCTTAAGGAGAATTCTTCTGCATAGGAACAACTTTCACAATTCAAGACAAACTTTGCAAGTGACATTGTCTTCTATAGACCAACTGAAATTTAGAAGAATCTGAAAATGCAGGCTGGAAAACCTACATCAGTTTCAGACCAGCCTCATCCAAGGGATCTTTCAAAAGCCACAGTGAAGTGTTCCTAAACAGCTGTGAATGTATGCAGCTTTATCCGATTCAGCTAAAGCTAGTTAATCATCTGGAAAAACAGATAAAAAGAGACCTTTTTTTCCCCTCACAATCTTCTCCCTCTTAGGCTTCCTATCAGCACAGGAATTGCAGAGATCTCTCTAGCTCCACAATCAAGGGAAGGATCGATACAGCTGCTTTACCAGGAAATCTTTGCACCTGGTGTGAAGAGCCATGCATTCCCTTGTCATTCACATCAGTGCTTCGGCTGCTGAAGGTCTGGGGTGTTTTCAACTCATAGCAAATATGTTGCTGTGCTCAGAACTGCTTTGTGTAGACAAAGAACAGACACAGATGCTTCAGAGAAAAGCAAAAAGTAGGGAGGACAAGGATTTTAGACACTGTTTGGGAATATTTTGCTGGTCATCTGCACTCTAACTGATCCAAAAAACATCCTGCCTACTGCATTGTGTGCTTTGCTGCAACTAAGTATCTAAATCTCTAACATGATGCTTTACTGTGTTACTAGAGCCTTTGTTTCCTTCTATGAAATAGATAAATGAAGAACTGATCCTATTAAGGAAGTACAGATAATTTATTAATTACTATATCTAATAAATAAGAACAAGCCCATGCAGAGAGCTAGCAATGAGAACCTCACCTCCTAAAAATATTTCAGTGGAGCAAAAGTAGCCTGTTGTGTGTGGATGCAATAATTTCCCCTAACAAAGCATATTAAAACAGCCAATGAGAAGAAAGAGTCTGTTTTAAGTTACTTTTTTCACTGGGGAGCTGTGATATAGGTCTTGTATCATGCTTTAAGGACTAGTAGCCTTATAAATATGGGGAAAATTAGATCATTTACCAAGCACTTAGCTATTAAGTACAGCCTAATGGGATGCTCAGAAGAACATCTGAGAGTGCATTTTTGTTAATGTAGTAGATAATGGTCAGAAAGAGTTTAAATGAAAAAAGTTGCTTGGAAAAGACATATTCAGGTTCTAAAACCTTTCCAGAGCTTTGTTTGTTCAAAGACAATAGCTGGCAGGCTGCCTAAGAAAGGGAATATGATAAAGAGAAAACTATTATATCTGGCACTTCTTTTGCAGGAAACTCTAAGTCCTATGTCTCATTTTTCTGCTCTGGTTGATAATGTAATAATTCTCACGAAAGGAATGCAGAGAAATATAATGAAAAATGATACGATTGTGCAGTGAAAGATAAAGCAATTTGAAACTTCATGGTTACGAAGTACAGCACAGTGCTTTAGCTGTGTGCCTGTCCTTTGAAGTCAACACAACTCATTTACCTCCAAGTGCTCACACTACCTTGAAAATTGAGTTGAGTTCAGCTGAGTCTCAGTCTCTGTCTACCTGGACATTTTCTAGGTAATTATTTCAGGTTTTGTTCATCCACAGAGCAAGAATCACAGGACTGCATCTAAATTTTATTTCTAATCACAGGCAAAGCCTATTTGAAGGGGGAGGGTGTTTATTTCTGTGTGTATTTGTTAACTCAGTATTAACTCAGTTTTCTCTACCACAATAAATTTCTGTTACACCTGCTTCTCTTTCAAAAATATGAAATATGAATATGTACAAAATGTTTCTAAATGATAAAAAAATACAATATGCAACTGCCATTGGACTGTTATCTTTCATGCTGTTGTTATCAATTAATACATCAATCAATCAACTACAAACTGCCAGTTTGCTTGTAGGCATTCCTGGAAAGTAATTAATTCAAAACTTAATGTGAATTGTATTAAGTTCACCAGCAGGGTTTCCTTATTTGTTTATTTTTATCCACTGTAGTTTGTGTATTTTTATCCACTGCAGTAACCAGCCTTAAAAAAACTCTGGACATCTCCCAGTAGATGAGTACATTGAGAATTTGATCTACCTGATTTATTAAAAGAATCTTTTCTTTTAATAAATCAGGTAGATTGACCAATCCTTTTCATATGTGGTATCAGCAAGCAGCAATCAAATCTGGAAAATGTCATCAAGTGTCAGGATGTATCTATCTCAAATCACAGAAGCATTTGGAAACACTTGAAAGCCTTTCTACTAATGAGGACAGAGTGCTCTTTGCAGGCAAAGTGTGATCACTACTGGGGTACTCAGCCTCCTGCATGCTCCACAGTGGGATGTGCTGCCCAGGCTCCTCCTGTGGGTAAATGAAATTCTCCCACTGGCTTGCAGGGCTGTGTAATGAGCAATGTACTGCAGAGTCAAAGAGAAACAGAAGGAGATCTGAGTGCTGCAGAGTACTCCTGCCATAAAGAAGCACAAGACCTAAGTTCAAGTGTCAAAGATTGATTTCATTTAGACACATCCTCTTAGCACTTGGAATACAGAGCAGCCTCAGGGCAAGTCCCTTCAAAACAAGTGCTATCTGCCACTGCACCCAAACATTGCTCTTCAGAGATAAACTGAGTGTCTGTATTTTTGTGACATTATAGCTACCGGATTAATTTTAAGCTAATCTTGAAAGTTCTGAAAACAATACTGAGAGTAAAAGATCAAAGTCATTTAAAGGTATTCATGAACCCATCAATAACAGTTTCTTGTACAGAGAGGTGACACTTGGGACCTGAGTTAAAAAAGATCAAATCAGCATCACTAATATATGACCCCAAGGAGCAACAATTCAAGAACCCATCCTTGAGGGACTGATTCAAGGCTATAAGCAGCTTCAGATCACTGGTCTTTAAAAACAGTTATTTTATGTGGGCCTGATTAATAATACTCCAGATAGAGTAAGGCCAGTTTTGGTACATGCTTATCCTATTAACAACCCATACCCTGGCAAAAAAAGCATGCTTACTAAAGCACTTAAATAAAGAAATGTATTTCTCTATGAACACGTTAGCTTAGGAGCAAAAAACATCAGTTATGAGGAGAGGCAAGGATAATGCAATGCAGAGCCATAAATCAAAATCTTGGAGCATTAAAGTTTCATTAGTAATTGTATTAACAATATAGTAAGTTATAAAACGGAATCACTTTACAACTGTCAGTACAAAAGACAGACAGAGAGAGATCATTGCAACAGAAACAACAGCCTGACCTGGGACATCATATCCGTCAGCATCAGCTGGACAAATAAACAGGAAAACTGGGAAATGGACCGTTATACAAACCCTTTAAGGCTTAAGGTTAAAGAAATTTTCTCTTTTATAGAATTAGAGGTTTAAAACTGAAACATTCTTATTTCAGAGGAGAGGTAAATACACTGTATGCTAATGACTAGGACCTAAAAAAAAAAAAAATCTCATTGAATAAGTAGCTCTTAGTCATAAAATGAGAAAGAGTTGTGGAATCCACCTTCCTGTAAAACAGTGGAATTATCTTTAAAAATTATAATTCACAGTTTCATTTTAACTATAATGAAATACGAGCTTGCAGATCAAACAAACTCATCATTAAAAGACATAGATCAAAGAAGCATTAAAGCCAAGTCATATTTGATAATCAAATGCAGATATTGAAATTGGTATTGGGCAAATAAAGTGTTCTCTTTAATGCAGAATATTTTAAAGATGTTATCATAAGCTGCCAGAAATGAAGTTTTAAAAACTGATAAAGAAATTCTCTAAATTACTTAAATCTCCCACACTTTTTTTTTTTATGGTTTTAGGGTTTGCTTCAAAACCTGAAAAATGTTTAGAACAGAATAAGGGGAAGTTGCTTAGGAGAAGATGTTTATTCCAAACATTGGTTTCAAAAAATCACAAAGTGGTAGAGGTTGGAAGGGACCTCCTGAGATTGTCTAGTCCATCCCTACCTGTTTGAGCAGAGTCAGCTAAATTGGGTTGCCCAGGTCTAGGCCTCGTTGGGTTTTGAATATCTCTACAGAGGGAGATGGTACTGGGCACCACTGAGCAGATTCCAGTCTCCTTAATTCCCTCCTAACAGGTATCAATACACCTTGATAAGATTACCCCTAGAGTTCTTTTCTTCAGATTTCCTCTTAAACTCAGCAGGATAAAATATTGGTTTTTAATTCAGGAGGCTATTGGGTAAATCTCACAAAAAAATTCTGGAGTTAAAACACTTGGAAAGTGTGCTCCCACTGCTGTAGATATTTAATCTAAGTGGAATTGCCAGAGTTTGTCCCATCTTAGATTGTACAGGACATTTTGAGAAATCTTAGAGAGACTCTGTGCTATTGGCTCTTTAATTGTAAAAAATTCTAATGAAAAGATGTGAGCATAGCTGGCTTCAAAACGGTTGGTTTCATTTGCTGAAGGGACGATCCCAAATAGTCTCTTTTTAGTGCTGTGTCTGTCAGCAGAAAAACATTTTGCCCTGAAATCCTTACACAGATCTAAATATATAAGGCTATACCTAAATGAACTTATCAGCTAATATACCAGAAGGGCCATAGCTTGGCCTTTAATTATATTCTCACCAATAATATTAACTATTAATCCTTAGAAGTAAAAAATAGATGCTGTCCTCTATAATTTGAAGGTGCAATTTTCCTTCTGTTCTGTGGATCACAGATTGGGAATTGTACCACATCTCAACCCTAATATTTATGTCCTCAAATTACCTGCTTAGAAAGTGACATGTACAAGTAATTTCAAGCCTTACAGATGTCTTGGATCCCTGTGGCCATTTCCCTAGTGGAGCCCTGAGCTAAACCAGCTCCTAGTTCATGGGAGAACTGAAGGAAGTGAGGCTGTCCACAGGCACATAGCCAGTCTCCAGAGGGTCCTGTATCCCTAGGATCCCCCTTGCAGCTGACCTCACCCAAAGTATCCTCTACTTCAAAATGTTGTTTCGGGATCATGTCCAAAAAGGTGACACAAAACCTCCTAACCCTAATATAATTTTGGAGGTGCCTTGGACACCAAGAAAAGACAATCCTTTGGGGCCCTTTTAATAAGTAGTAGATCATTATCTCTTGAAATTAGTCTTGATTTGAAAATTGACAAACTCCAGGAAAAAAGGAAGTATAGTAGCCTTCTTCAGTGATCAGAAGGCAATTGATACTCTGCAGATCTCAGTGCTGTGTACATTCTGTGTTTTCTCAAGGAAGTAAAAGAAGTGGACATCCTGATGAGAATATGAAGCAGTATGTGTTATGTTGCCAGACATGCTGGAAATACCCTTTGGTTGGAGAGTTTACCTGGCAGTTTATTCAGTTCCTTTCCTGGCAGGAAAAAGGGAATGGTGATATTTCAAAGTGGTCGAAAATGATTCAGAGCAGTTTCACGTACCTCAGCACTCAAAATGAGATAATAGAAATTTTGGCATTTAAATCTGTGAGGGTATTTCTTGGTTTTATTTTTACTGTGTTGTTATATATTCACTATCATTTTAAAATCAATGTTTTACTTCCATGAAGTAAACAGTGGCAATAAGATCCTTCCAACTAAATACTTAATAGTAGTTTGATTTCTTTAAAATCAAACTTCATATTCTTCACCAAATTGGATTTACAGTTAAAAGTAGCTATCAGAGCATTTGAGAAACACTGTTCTTGGTTGAGCTAAAAGTGACAATTATAATGAAGATAAACCAGCCAAAGCTAACAATTCTCAGAAGCAAAGAAGAAGATATATTTTGGGCAGTATTAAAGACTTAGGAGCACTGAATACATCCTTCTGTATACCCATGTCTGTGTAGGCAGCAAATAGTGTAATGATTATTAGTACTATTATTAAAATAGTATACGGTCACTTAGTACTTTAATGATAATGTCGGTCAGTGTAAATATAATTCGCATCAACTGCAGATATGCAGGGAAGCTTATTCAGGGAATAGAAATCTCATTAATTAAATGTGAAGATGATACCAATCTCAGAGCTTTTCTTACTTTTAGAGAAGAAAGCAAAAACGACATGAGAATACAGAAGTATTAATATATTCATTAAATGAAAATTTAGAATTCTTATTAGAGAAAAGTGAGCTAACAGATCTGCTTGAAAATTGTCTGTGATAGTCAATATGAGAGAAACACGAAAAGCAGAGGAAATAGAGGGCATCAAATGATATGTTAATTTGTAACACGATACAGCAAGAAAATAAGACTGATGAAGACTGTGCAGCTGCATTAAACCTGCAGTAAGCTGGTGATTGTCTCATGATACTCAGCCCTATCAGAGCAGTTCCTGAAGTTCTGCTTTTATTTTAGAGGCTTTCTTTAAACAAATAAAGTAAAAAATAATAAAATTAATTCAGAAACAACTGTGAGGAAAGACTGTTACAACAGGAGCTGCAGAAAGATGCTCACCATGCTCTTTCTGGCCAGGTGGTTTCTGAGGCAGGGTCTGCAGTGCTGTGTTAGGTCATGGCTCAGCAGAGTAAAGCCACACATGGTCACTGTAAGCCATGTGACTCTGTACATGTGGCTTTTCAAGGGCCACAGACAGCTGCATATGGAAAATATACCCTTGGATTCTTGCACAATATTAATTTCTTTTCCAGTTCCATGCACCTTACACAGTTTCCCCAAGCTGGACAGCTGAATGTGGCACATGGTGTTGCAGAGGGCAGAGTGCAGCACCTCTCCCACTAGAAAGAGTTAAGGAAGGTGTCAGGAACTGTGTGAGATTTAACTGGTTGGCCCAGAGGTCTGGGATGCCTTGCTACAAACTGCTTAATCTATCATCTGATGGGGGGCACTACTCCGGCTCTGATTTGCAAGAACTAGGATGGGGTTGAGGTAGAATCTGAGGGTTTCTGTCCTGGTAACCTCTCAGCAACTTTCTGTGCACTGGGAAGCACTCTGAACTCTCTAAGGAAGTAGAAGGATTTTTCAAATGGGCATCTGAGAAAAAAAGACAAGTAATAAATATGAGAAGGAAAATATAAGTTGGAAAGTCAAAACTGGAACCTACATATGACTGAAACCCAGTTTGAGATTTCCAGACAGTCTGGAGAGATCAGATCCAAGAGTGAAACAATGTTGCCGTTTTGAAACTACATTTTTAAATGTTGTTGATAATCTTTGATACCAACATTTCATATCAATACTTGTAGCTTGTAAAATGAACATCATGCATTATTACCATTATTACTATTATTGTTGATATTGGTATAGTAAGATTCTGATTCAACACGATTGTTGAACAGATATGGGATAGTAAGCCCGAAGTTCAATCTTAGGACTCTAAGTACTTAGGTATGTTACACAACTTATGGCATTTGCCCTGCAATAAAAGCTTAAAAAAAAGGGACTGGGGTGCACTTGTAATTATGTTTGTCTTCCAGAGAAAGATAGATCCTGGTGGGCAGTAGTATTTCTAAAAGTATAGTTTTTATTTATTTAAATAATTTAAAAATAATAATAAGTAAGTAACAGGGTTTTTTTTAATTCTAGAAGAAACACAGTAAACCATGTAAATAAAGACTATGCACATTATAAGACATGCTGGTTTTGAATGAGGAATGTTAAAGTTGCCCTGTCTGAAATGTTTTAAATTGTGCAATTGATTTTTGCATAAATTTCTAAATAAACAGCAAATTCAAGAGATGTGGATATATGTTACAACTGACTTATTCTGTACAACTTTTCATAAGGATAGTCCCAAAAAAATCTGCTGAAAGAAAAAGTGGATAGTTTCTCTACTAGGCTGTCCCTGGGTAACCATGGAAACTGCAGACTTGCCCAGGACATAAAAGAGCACTCCATTGCATTGGAGACATTTATTTGTTTAGATTCGAAGTTTTACAGCAATGAAAGTCATATAACATTGTGCGCCGGCTCTGTCAGGACCGTGACCTCCACACTGCAGCAATACTCCTTGGAAATAAGGAACTCTGTAAATCTCTGGTGATCTGGTACAACAACAGCTGTTATTGCTGTCAGCTCTGTGTTGCTGTGAAGCAGAAAATCATTACAGATCAATAAATCAGACTTCCAAGGAAATATTGGAAGATGATGGCTTCATCTCTTCCATCCTTGTAGTGAGGGGAGATGAAGGGAATGCAGGGGCTGTCCCGGCAACATCTCATCCCTGCAGAGATGCACAAGCCCTCAAGCCCTCACCTCCTCTTTATGGAAATGGTATGTCTCACTCAAAAATTACTAGCTCATAAAGGTGGCCCTCATCCCCGATGTCTGGAGACAAAGAGTCACATCAGTACCACAGGTACTGCCATCATACAGGATGACTCTGCTTTGCTCCAAGGTAAAGATGATAGGAACAGCACAGGACTGGGGAACTGGCCAGCTGAAGCTCAACATGCTGAGAATGCTGTTACTAAAGTTTAAAAGGAATTTTAATTCAAATTTGTCTCAGAATTGTTCATTGCAGTGTTCAGTGATGAGGCAGTTGCATATTTATTTTTTTTTCCAAATGGCACATAACAAGGAGGGATATTATTTTGATTAACAATTTTTTCTAGTGTCATTTCAAAAAAATACTTTAAAGAAGATCTATTAAAAATTTTGGGTGAACTTTTCATACATGCACACCCCACAATTAGAATAATAGCTAATTGTGAACATTCACCCCCAAACCGTGAATGCATTAAGGATTATTGAAATGAATTGAGTGTTATGTTATGAAATAAAAATTTAATATTTCATTTTTATTTAATTTCTAAAGTTTTTGAAGACTCTCTGAAGAGATTAATGCACATTCCCTGGCTGAATCTTACTAACTGTTGCCATGAAGGTTTTTAATCAAAGATGTACCCTATCCATTACAAAGATGTACCCAAACCATTACAGATGGTGGTGGCTTTCCTTGAAGCTTCCCCACTGCTTTGGGCAACATGTGGCCAGTTGAGCTGTTCAGACAATGGAATTTACAGCTCTTTGACCAAACAAAACAACAAAAAACAACAAAAGAACAGCCCCTTACCAAAAACCAAACAAATAAACTGACAGCAATAAGAAGATAAAAATATATTTTGTGTTAGGAGTTGAAGTAAAATTCTTTAGCCTAAAATTCTTGTCTTTAGAAAATTTTTTAGTCGGGTTGGTTCAAAATTAGAAATATACATAACAAAATAGCTGTTGTTTCTTTTATTTTTTTAATCTGAAAATATTAAATACTGTTTGTAGCATGAACAGTTTTGGTTACTCTTTGTATAATTGTATACAATTATTAGTTGTGTACTTCAAACAAAAGTTTTGCTGCGATCTGTTGAGCATTTTATAAAATCATAAAAATCTTTACGCAGAGCACAGGATTGTAAGAAATTAATTCTTTACAGCAGATTTCTTTTCTTGGCATGACCCTACACAGAAAGGTGTTTTGGTGGTTTTGTGGAGGGTTTTTTTTTTTTGGTTTTTTTTTTTTTATTAAATATCACAAGCATTGTTTTGGAAAAATAAAATGCTATCCTTTTTCATCAGCAAAGTTACTTTGATTTCTTTTAAATTCCAGCTTTTCAGAACAAAATGTTCCCAAATGGTGCAGGAAGCACCTTTTCATGTAGTGTTGTGGCTTCATTTTCCCTTTCAGCCATTTAAACAGTTTCTCATATTTCTCATATTTTTCAGTTTCTCATATTTCTCATACATCATGTGAAAAAGATATTTCATAGCATTAATTTTGAAACAGATGTATAAACAGAGAAGCAATATTGGTCCAGGTAGCATTTATGCATCGAAGAGTTTTGACCTAATCTTTAAAATCTTATTTCAGCAATTCTTTCTTAGCTTTATTGTGGGTTTGGATTGAATATGAATTTGGGCAAGGGTCCAAGGAGGAGGAAAGAAAGAAAAGGTGAACTTTCTGCTATTATGGAGGGTAAGAATGAAAATTAATAAAATTACCTGTAAAGCAGCCAATACTATGAAAGATATATTTATTAATCTTGCACAAATTTGAAAGAAAACAAAATAAATACAAAATAAATAACAAGGCTGTCAAAGAGCAAACTCATATGAAATTTCAACTTATAAAATAAATTAAAACTGTATTTAAATTTCAGATATGACAGATAAATAAAATCTTTCATCACACTGGACAAATAAAATTGTTTTGCTATTTGGGGGTCTTTCAGGTAATTTGTGAGAAAAAGTAACTGCATATTCTAAAAAGCTAGGACAAAAGAGGAATATTGTGTGAAGATTGTAGAAAGTAATTAAATGCGAACTCCCTTGGCAATTAGCAATATGAAAACTCTGTAAACATGCTTTTAGGATTATGGGATTATTATAATTCACTAGCTCAATGCATTCCTTTGTCTTTACATGCAGGAAAAGCATTTGACAAGGTTGAGTGGTCAGTTTTTAATCAAGTAAACATTTTTAAAATGTTTCAAGGATACAGAAGTGGAAAATGAGTTTTAAAAAGCAGTGGCCTTGACAAGTTTTCTGAAGAAATTTATTTCCAAAGACAAGGTAAAAGATTTCAGAAGTTCACTGCTTTTCTGAGAGTTGTATTTTACTCCATTTCCCATATCCACTGGTATCCTCCAAAGCAATCACAGTAAGAATAGAGCGTTCTGTTAGGACATCTACAAGTGCCATTTCCATTGTAAGATCCATTACTTTGAGGATGTATGTTATACAAGGAAATTTAAATTCTGGTATGTGAGCTGAAACCACAATAAAACCACCCAAAGGATGGACTGTAATTTTCCAAGGACAGGAGCCCATGGGTGACAGAACCCTGAAGAGCTGCACATCAGCAAGCTCCACCAGGCCAGACAATCAGGTCTTGGCTGGAGTGAGCTGCAGGATGGGAACTTTGCCAATTCTGACCTTCATTCAGAGTGTTACTTATTGAGTTGTTGACGGTAGGGGAAAGTGGGGAAAATCCCAATTGGGTCATCAATCCTGTTCTCATCAGGAGTTAGGGAGCAAAGAAACATTGAATTAAAATCTCTGCTGCTTCTCATGAGAGCAAGAGCACAGAATGTACTGTGGAGGTGGAGGTGGAGGTGTTTAACGAGAGGGATCTAGAGGAAATCCTCTGGAGCAGATTAAGTGAATAATGTGGGAACAAGGACTCCTACCTCCACAGGTGACAAGCCTTATACACTGACAGGATTGTATAAAGGACTGGAATGGAAGATAGTATCTGGCCCATTTATTTTCGCTGTGGACTTTACTCCTCTTGTTTTTCTTTATTTTAAGGAAATTTATGATAGTAAGTATTCAGTATAGTTTTATTTTAAAAGCCTCATTAAGTTCTATCATAACTATGAATATTGGCAGAGAAAAAGAATAATTAGTCCTACTGTTATGTATTTATTGTTCACTTATTTAAATTTTTGCTGCACTTGTTACAGATTAAAATAATTTATTTTCACTAAACTGGAAGCTGAAGTAGAGTGTGATTCCTCTGAGGTTTGGGATTGCTGTATGCTCATACATGTCATTCTCTTTGTGAGTGAATGAGAGCATCACATTGTGTTGCTCATAAATATTCCATTGTGATATACAGTAGACTTTAAGTCTCTCAATGCAGCAACATATCCATGTATTTTCCTTAATCATAAAAGGAAATTAAACTTGTTCAGCTCATCTCTTAGCATAATAGGGCCATCCTCCCCTATAATTGAAGAAAAGGTTTCAAAGCGTCTCCTCTGCTTAAAAGACTTTATTAGGTTCTTCAAGGTGTATTAAATTGAACAAGGGTTCTATCAAGCGATTTGTCACTCTCAGCAAGTCAGAATAGCAGGAAAAGTAGATTTATTCAGTAGATTTATATTTTTCCAGTCAATGTATTTACAGCCTCCACATTTCCTTGAGATAAAGCTATGCCAATTCTTAAAGCTTCTTTTTCTTTTTAAATGATTTACAGCAAAGCCCCCCTGCATATTTTTGTCTTTTCTCTCTTGATTCTATGTCTCCATCTCTTCTTAATATTGAAAAATCATTCCCAGGTGGGTGGAATTGCTTTCTCTGAGAACATCCCTGGGGGTTTTTTGTGTCACTTCAGAGAACACAGGTGCTATTTTGGGGGCATCACATTAAGCCGGTTTTGTCTTTCATTTGCCTTTTATCTCTGATTTTGGCACAGCCATATTACCAGGACAGTAGGTATATGTTTGTTCTTTACAGGAAGAGTGGTTTGGTGAATTTTTGCCCCTTGCCACATCTGTGAGGCATTTCTGTGCAGCTGTGTGTGCTCAGTGATGGGAGGCACTGTGAGTCTGTGAGTGCAGCGTGGTGGCTTGAGTACAAAAAGAGGGCAAATGCCACCCTAGCCTCTGATGCAAGGGGCTGCAGGCAGGCCTAGCTTGGAGTCATCTCTACAGGGCTGGAAAGGCAGTGGAGGTGATTCAGGCTATAAAAGCCAAAGGACAGGGAGCAAAGAGAGAGGGAAGTACACCTGCTGCTGCTGCTACTTCCTTGATCTAAGGCCTTGCTGTTTTTCTCTGCACTAAATAAGGGTATTAGTGACTTTGGTTGTCAGTGACTTTCGAAAGACAACAGAAAAAAAAAGGGTATTACCTTGTAAATAGTCTTGTAGTGCTTGTAACTCTGCTTTTTGCCTGTCAGAATGCTGGAGAAACTTAAGGTCAAGATTATTCTTCTTGGACATATGGATACAGAGGTAAACACCATTCCTCAAAGATTTACTTTATAGTATAAACTCTGATGCAATATACAGTAGAAATTAAATACTGAACATATTTATGGCAAACCAGTAACACAGCTAAGATTAATCAAAGAGATGTCTGTTGCAATATTTCCCTTTCTCAGTAAAACAGGCTGGTATTACTCTATAATATCACTGTAAACCTAAGGAACAGCCTTGCTGACTGCTGGCTGAAGGTCAAGAAAAATTAAGGCTCTGGGTGATGCGTGTATTTATTTCCATATTCACAGCTGTAATGCTATAAAGTCCACATTTACACCAAGATAAATGAACAGCCAAAGTTGTCAGCAGCATGTTTTGTGCAGCAGAAAGATGTAAAACTGGGGGTTACTGCAGTTAAATATGGTAGACCCATTAAGTGATGTGTTCTTAGTACAGCACTAATACTAATCCATGATCAGTAGATCATGTGGCTAAGAAAGAACTGAAAGATGGTCTGACCTTGAGAAAAGTCCTTCTCCAGGATTTTCTTAGAGAATTCCAAATCCAGGGCCCTCACATGATCACAAAAAGTCACCTATGTCAATGCTCTTATGCCTCAAGAACAAGAGCTCTCTTAGATGTTCAGCTGGATCAGGACTGAACTAGCTTTAACACTTTCAGTCTTATCTCACTGGATTCTGAATGAATGTTATTTCCATCCTATCAGAATTCATTCTAACAAGCCCACTTGGGTGACTACCAACATGGCTATACCAGGAAATAAAGCACATTATGCTCAATAAAGTGAAAGCTGGCAAGAAAGTTCTTCATCTCGGAGCTTGAAATGTCAAGTCCACTGAAGCTCGCAAGAGCAATGGACTTGAATTTTGTGAACATTTTATGTTCTGAGTCACATGAACCATATAAAATCTTTCTGAAATCTATCTTAATTCTAAAATATTATTCATAGATTTTCTTCTTGTCTGGAAATGTTGCAATAACTTTGACTGAAAAGGCTGGGCATTACAGTCTCACAATGCATGTGAGGAATAGCAGCACCACTCCATTACAAGACAAGGATTACTCATTGTCCTGCATGTAATCCTATTGAAACACTTTGGAAATTTGATGATGAGAAGATTGTGCTTCAGATGTGTTCCTCCAGCTCTCTTCTGGGAAAACAAAATGGTTAATAGGATTTTTAATCTTATATTGGCTCAAGGCAAGGAAAAAAAAAGATATTTGCATACATGTATGTATCTGATAAGAATTACACCTCTGTTCATAAGTGCTCCCACTCACTGCACTTCCAAATCAAAGATTAAACCCCTTATGGTCTAATTTATATTTAATATACCCACATATTACCAATTTGCATACCAGTCACAGTAACACAATCCAGATTTTGTGAGCTGTGAATGTGCTACAAGATTCTTATTGAAGTGAATAGTAATTGAGAACCCCTGCATAATAAAGGATCAGGCTGAATAGAGGATGCAGTATAATGTAACTCCTTTATACTAATTTCTTGGTTGTTCTGGAAATAGATAGCTTTTTCTCTTCATTTCTTATCAGTTGTTTGCTGGATCCATTTTTTTCTCCCTAGATTGTGAGCAAAATTCGTTGCTGACACATATGGGTACGTCTCCTTTCATTGATGTTGTGCTTATCTGCCCCAGCAAATTATTGACCTCGACCTCAAGAGCAGTAGTGATTCAATTATACGAATAGGCTGTGTTATTTTGCCCCATAACAGGTGAGTAGTGGACTGAGAACCACCTGCATTATTTCTCTGACTTGTTTCTCTTCTTGCTGAACTAGTTGCTTTGGTGTTACACAAAAGAGGCTCCAAAGGACCAAGCAGGCAGGGTGAAATGATGACTTTGGTGTGGGGCAGGCCACCAAGAGCAGCCAGATACAGGCTTGGCACAGTCTAACCCCAGGCCACAAGCTGGGTTACAGTGACACGCTGAAAAGAAGCAGATGTAAGCTGAAAGGCCAGAGTTTCCCCCTGTCAAACACTGCTGGGCCTCTGTCACGCAGGAGAAGGGGTTGTGGCCAAGAGCAGACTCAGTTCTACCGGGTACAGCTACCTTAATTGCAAAATTAATGGGGTGAGACTGAAGGGGAATGCCTGGGTGTCCTGCATCAGTCAAGGGCAATGAAATGGTTCTCTTTTCCTTGTTTTGGCCATGCAAAGAAAAGTTTTACTACTGAGATGGACTTCAGAAAATCAGACAAGGATAGGGAATAGCAAGAAATATCTAACAATAGAAAAATGACCCCTTGCTATCACAACAATTAATTGTTTATCTCCCAGTATTCCTCCTGGAACTGCTCACAAACCCATGCTATTCAATGGCCTGCTCTCATTTTTAAATACTGGGATTATAGCTTGAGGTAAACCACTTGGAATAATATCTCTTGTCTCTACTTCTTGCTGACATTGAAAAGATAACTTTTGTCTAATAATGTGTTGATACATTTGAAGTATACATTAAAAAAATAAAATTTATAATACAAGTTTTTTATAACCTTTCTCTTCTTGTAAATTTAAGAGATGGATTAAAGTATTTTCAATTCACTATTGCTTTAAAGTGGTTGATTTGATAATGTCAGATAGTATTTAAATCCTCTTTTCTATTCATTCAGTGTCAGTTTTCCTTTAAGCAGCCCAATGGCATCTTTTACTTTATCTGGAATAATTGTGAACAGACTGTAAATGCAAAAAATGTCCTTGACAAAATCCTCTTTAAAAAAATTGCTTCTTCATTTATTAAACTATTTCTGTCTGTCATTCTGCAAGTTTCTAATGATCATTCAGTGTGATCTCATCTTTTCTGATCCTCATGCTTTTGATTCAGGCATGGTTTCTGCACCCTGAGAATATGATTTAAATCAGGTTAGAGAAATGCCAGACTAACCAATTGGTTTACATGAACATTTTCTTTTGCAATCAAACAGTAGTAGGACCAGATGAGATGGCTTGGTAGACTTGGTAGACTTGGTATGATTGATCATACTAAAATCTCCTATCCCAAATTATGTCACCTTGTTTTGAACAGGGAGATTTATTAAAGGACCTTTCCAAGTAGTGTTTCAGGCTTTTCCTGGTAGCTCGAGGGATCCAAGAATGTAGGTTCTCATAATAATTGGAGGTTTTGTTAGTATAATATCATTAAACCCATTTATGGACTAAGTTTTACTTAGAGCACCTTAAAATGTACTTGGAAAACAAACAGATTTCTGGAGTTTTGCTAGGCTTTGTATTGAAACCTCCCTCGAGGTTTCCTTGGTTAGCCCATTGCAACAGTGAAGATATCTTAGATTCAAGTTAATAATTACTGTTAGTGAAAGCATAGAGGAGGAAACAAGGGTGATCAAAGTTATAGAGAAGCTTCTACAGAGGGAACAACACCAACAAAGGCTCTACCCTTGGAAAAAGTTTGGCCAATTTAAAATTCAATTAGGTTCTTTCAAATCAGGAGTGGCAAAGATAAGAAAAACAGAGCAAAAATATTTGCTGCATTTTTGAAGAAAAGTGAGTTGAAATCAGAAGGTGACTGTTGCAAGAGAGAAGTGTTTGTTCACACAGCAGTGGTAAAGCTGTGAAATTCCTCTGGTGCAAGAGAGGGTGGAACAACTTGCAGAGGCATACACTGAGTAAAGAAAAAGGGTGAGACAAATGCACAGAAGAAAAAGTTACACAGGACTATTAAATAAAAACAGCAATAAAATATGTCAAACCTTTGGCTCAGAAAACCTCTAATCCATTATTTTTGGATGTGAGAAGAATGTATACAGGAGGTATCAGTATTTGCCTGTCCTCTTTTTTGCTCTTTCTTAGGCATTCACTATTAGTCATTGCCACGGACAAGAAACTAGGCTAGAGGAATACTTAGTCTTACTCAGGAGAGTTTCTTTTGTGTTACTCCTTCCCAAGTTTTACATTGCTTTAGTAAGTTTGCTGTTTCTAGAATTTTCTTCTCATTTCTTAGAGGAATGATATATAGAATTTTCTTCATAAAAAGTTACAAAAGTAGCATATGCTCTGTTAGAGATTGTAAATAACCCTTAGCAGTTGATTTTGTATATAAAATCAGAGATAGCTCCTAAGTTGTTTTAGGCTTTGACATCAATAACTTGCAAATTTAATTTCCTTTTTCAGAAAATGTTTTGTATGCCTAAGGGCTTTTCTAATGTTTTCTGTCATCATATGCTGTTTCCTTTCAGTATTAGTGACTTCTCAATATACTGTTTTGCATCAGTATTCCTGTGAACCCCTTACACATTTTATCTTTTGTGTTAGTTTTCACTTTTCTTCAACTCTGTTTATCAGCTGACTGTCAAAGCCTGTTTTATGACATCCTTTAGAAGATCTTCTATTCTTTCTCTTTTTCTTATGATTTATTTGAAAGCAATGTCCTCTAGTTTTTTGCAAGTGAATCTCAATCCTGGAGAAGATTGAGCTTCTTAAACATGTGATCTCACTTCCACTGCAATGTGATCCAAGAACACTAAAATAATGCCATCTTTACCACCTCTGAACTAACAAATTTAGAAGTTAGTTTGTAATAAATGCATATTGTGAGTAAATTGTACATTCTTATTCCTCTAGTAGGATTGATTGATCAAACTATGAAAATAAAAATGTTAAAAGCTTCATTATCTATATATTTTTATTTCCTGTATTTTTATAATGAAGTCACTTAAAACTGAAGTCCTTCTATAGGCATGATTTTTCTAGGGTATTGCAATAATTCAAAGAAAAACCCAATGTAAGACTTCCTTTTTAATTTAAAGTGTACTTTATTGTTGCTAATAACTGACAAATGTCCTTATTAATAAGACCAATTTTATCTTTTTCTTAAACATATTGCTTTTAAAAATACACGTTTGACAAGTGTTTCTTTTTTTTTCCTAAAGCGATAAATGTCCGTTGAAAAGTCCCTTTCATATCCCTCGAAAAATGGGGTAATAATTTGAGTAAGGATATTTTAGTGTTTCCAGTGTTTTCTTCCCTTTAACACTGCTAATTAGAAGCCATTCTTTTAAAAGAAGGAGACACTAACATTCAATTTATCAAAAAACCTGGAAAGCCTTTGGATGTCTAATACAATTAGCCCTTATTGGCAAAGGGTTTGGGGATTTTTGTGTGTACATACATATGGAGTATGCATGAATATGGCTTGACCATAACACTAGAATACTGATTGCTCACTTTGTTCCAACCTTCTGCAGCCTCTTCAGCTAAAAAAAAAAAAAAAAAAAAAAGAAAAAAAAAAAAAAAAAAAAAAAAAGAAAAAAAAAAAAAAGAAAAGAAAATTAGAAGATATCTAAATGAACTCTAAACGGATGAAGATTGATGGGCTATACCTTTCTAGCCATTATGCCTGTATGTGTTCACTATTTCTTTTGCATTATAGAAGACGTAAATTTCCTACCTATGGTGTCATCAGTGTTAGGGATAAAGTACCTCCAAGTTGTGCTGGGTGCTTTGTCCTCTTTTTTTCTCTACTCTCATACTGGACGTCATCCTGGTTCTTTCTTTTTAGCCTTTCTTTTCTCTGTTTTAACACAGAGACCTGTTTAAGCAACTGTATGCAGTCACAGTTAGTATGCAGCTGCTTGGTTTTGACACTTGTAAGGTTTTGGGAAAAGTAAACACCATTATTGAAGCACTGCCATGCCATTGTTAAATCAAAATTTCTACAGGTTTCTCCACAGCTTTACTCTAGTTTTGGTTCAAACATTTGACACATGACATGATATTCATCATGCCTATCTCTCTCTGTCTAGACATGGGGTGTTTAGTATAAGCTGGTTGTCTCAGTTCTGTTTGCAGGCGATATCTCCTTAGTGTGATTCATCCCAACTGTGTTACAAATTATCTTTAAAGAGTGTGAATTTCTTCTGTCATTTCTCTGCCCTTTGAAATACAGAAACATCTGTGGAAACTGCAGGTAAGTGACAAAACAAGGCTTAGTCCTGCCCCGTTGTGGTGACCCTGACCAGAAGTCATGGAGCAGTTTGCGATGCACAAAGCAGTTACCCTGAGCACACCCACAGCTTTCAGCCTTTGCTGGCTGCCAAATCCCGGGCTCAGGGAGGAACTCCTCCAGTTTATCGTGACAGAGCATCCTGCAGGCAGCTCCCAGCTTTTCCCAGCAATTATGGCTTTGCTTTGATCTAAATGTCAGCAAGGAGTTCTCAGGTGAGCATTGTCTGGCTGCAGAAATGATAGAGTTGTTTACTCTTGAATGACAATACCGATACAAGAAGGAAATAGCTGCTTCTACTGCAGGATAAAGAACACAGAACACCTGGATCTAATCACCAAATATAATTTTTCAGACTGTAATTGCATATGTAAATTTGGCACTTATACTTTTATTCTTCCTTTCAATAAAGACCTGTAGTCAAATTTCACATGATTAAGTCCACAGTTAAAGAGAGTTGTATATGTACTTGTGCAGATGCTAGCTTTCAATTATCCATATAAGTATAGCATCTGAAAGTTCTTAAAATGTGAAAGAGATTTTCTCTTTTTTCTTCTCTATCTCAAGCTGTCAAATGGAATTGTCTAATATTTCCAAACCCATTATTTGAGCCAAGTAAAAACATGAAACTTCAGCCTGAAAATACTTTGATTCAGGATAGAATTTTTAGTTTGAAATAATGGCGCTACAAGAAAGATATTTCCAGAAGCTCATGGCCACCCTGTAGTTGATGGGATCAGGAAATTAATTTAACAGTGAAAAGTTACAGCACAGATTGAACAAAGACATTTACCCAAATTTGCTGTATGAGGTTTTTTGAGCCACTGAAGAGATACTCTTGAGTTTCAAAGCAGTGAAAAAAATGTTGATATGGTGGGAAGAAGACGACCTAATTTTATGGAGGTAAAGTCTGTCATTAGTAATTTAAGAGCTGTAATTTCTAGAATAACAGAAGAGGTTGGCCTGCTAGCCCCTCAGTTCAATCTTTTGTAGTCTAGTATGAATTAGATTTATCAGTGTCTGTGCTCAGGGACAGCCATTTCTCCAGAATGAAAGCTGAGGAAGACACAGATGGCCAGGCGAGTCCTTTTGAAAGAATTTAAAGTTCAAATCTTGCCAAACTGAAATGGGAAGTAATTACTTTTATATCTCTTAACTCATTTTAGACAGTGCAGAATAAAATCAGATTAGGTCCCAACACTGCAGAATACTGCTGCAACAAGATCACGTTATCTGCTACATAGGTTTTTCCTAGATGCACCATGACACTTCCAAGATATGTGTGTATGATGTCTGTGGGGCATCCAGCCACCAGGACACCACAAAAGCAGGCAGAGTTTGTCCTGCACAGTGTTCCTGTGCCATTAGGGGCCTCTGAGGGGCACATTTATTTGGGCAATCTTGTGAAGTTTAGGAAGCTGCCTGGAACAGGTGCCGGCCTTAGAAAGACAGATGGCTTTACTCCAGCATGCCTTTGAAGTGAGTTTTGGCTTTGAACCAAGCTCATAACACCTCAATCTGGAAACATCTGTGATAACTGCTAACCAAGCTAAGTTGCTCAGTTTTACTACAGTAACTGAAAATGAGTATGAAATAAATACAGACACGCTAGGATTATTATGAAATGTTGGCCTACCTTGATCTATGTTAAGACTTTTTTTTAAATTTGAATTTGCTTTACCTGCAATCCATCAGGAATTTTCAGGTCAGACTGAAGTCAGAAAATAATTATCTGTCAAAAACAAACTCAGTAGGAGAGCAGAGTGGGCGTCAAAGCCTTCTGATGTCACACTGACATGGTTGAAAGATGTCCTTTCAACTTTTAAAATAAAAATTTCAATACATTTCCAAATTTTATATGCTACTTTCCTGAAGATTTGAAGGGGTTTTTTAAGTAGAGGGAAAATGAGAAAGAATGTTTCAGATATATTAAGACCAACTATTTTGTAGCTCAGCTTTATTGTTCTTTTAGTATAGTTGAGTCAAGTAAAATGTCAATATTTCAACTTCTGTTCTATTTCATTAGAGATAAAATTTTCAAAACTTCACAAGATGGAAAGCTCAACCTGATAGACCTAGGTCTAATTTTGAAAATCTTTTGCATAGATTTACTTCAAACAAATTTGAGCAACCTGTTCCAGGACTTCTAGTCTTGTTACTTTGGAGATAAATGTTAGAAGCATTAGAAAAACAAGGTCACTGGTGGCAGTAAGAACTTGATTAGATGCAGAAGGCAGGATTTATCTGAGCAAGAAATAGACAGTTCTAAGGCATGGAACACTTCTTCCTTAAAAAAGACCTTTAAAATAGGTCAGATAAAGGCTACCCTGAAAGTACCTCCTTCTTTTGGGTGGGTATATAAAGGATGATTAGTTTGAATCCAGACAGCTACTCTTTGGACACAGAAATGATAATCCCTCCCAGAGAGAGTAAAAAGAATTAAAATAGCTGATATCAACTACTTTGTCACTAAGTGAGGACATCTGAAGTATCTGAAATTTTATTAGTGTCCATTCATGACAACCAGCATAAGAGATGGGACAAAAATGTAGCTGTTCACTAGTGGAATAGCCAGAGAGGTTTCGGAGATATATGGGGAAATGGGACCAGAGATACTGAGTGATTTATGGGCAATATTTTAGTAAATGAAGAAAAAAGGGCAAGGCTTGAATTTGATGCAAACATAGCATGGGTTTGGGGTTGGATCCCTCCGCTGCCTGGAGGGAGCTCACAAGAAAGATGAAGAGAGGCTATTTACAGAGAACAAGACACATGTAAGAAAATGGCCAGAGTTATTAAGCCAGTCAGATACTTATCACCCATTTGTCTGAATTCTTTACCTTGGGAAAAAATAACAGCAATTTTTTAAAAAATAAGTTCATTTTCTCTGTCTCAGCTTATTGTGCTGTCTGTCACTTTCTTGAATCTGCCGTTAAACACCCACAGGTGATTTTATCCATGGAAAGTACCCTAGACACTAAAGGGACAATGGTTTTCCCTGTAATGCAGTGCACTGAACATAGTTGGAGAGCTTGAAACATATCTAGAAATAATTTGTAAGACAACAGCATCTAATTATGTTGGACGCAGAAGTCTGGTAAGCAGCACTAACTACTGACAATTGTAGCACTGAAAGGACTTTAAATGAATAAGAAATGTAATTTAAATGGTAACATCACAATGATGAAACCAGTTTATATAACAGAAGGAAAACAAAAACTAATTAAAATATTGTGGACTGTGCAGGAAGTCCCTCTGTAACTTCACATAAAAGTTAATTCTCACAGTTGTGACTGCTGATTTGGTTTTTTCATACAAGGCTCATTAGCCAACATAAATTTCTGTGGTTAGGTAAAAATTACTGTTCTTTGTGGTCCTTTGATTTCCCAGCATGATATATTTTGTAGGACTAATCCTCTCCGTAGCTTGTCATATAATTAGTGTTGGTGCGCATCTGCATTGACATTTTGAGAATCTGCTAGGATATAATTTTATCTGGAAACACTTATTGGGACAAACAAGTTATACAGTGGTTACTTGCTGGTGTTTTTTGTTGTATTTCCCGTTTGCAAAATAGTTAATGAGCCCTGAGAAGATGCAGGTTTTTTTCACCTAGAGACTTTCACAATACTGCCAAATTACTTTTGATCTGGGAGCAAGAACTTTCCTCAGGGAGGGAGCAGGGGGCTTCTTGGGCCAGCCAGTTTCCAGGGGCAGCACAATTGCACATGTACGGTTTCCATGAGCTGGCAAGGGTTGACTGGGCTTTCAGCAACAGACTGGTTGGGCTGGGCAGTTTGCCTAGGGCAGCAGACTCCTCTGGAGCTTACCCTGTTGGACTTGACCAGGCAAATAAGGACTAATGCTCATTGAACATATGGCTGTACTACTTAATGTGAAGGTCCTCCTCTGATAAGAGGTAATTTTGAGCAGCTGGGTAGACTTGGACTTGGTAAGTGGCTGGTTTATTTCTTAGACAAGAAAAATGAGCAGGCACTGAGTAAATGAATTATGCCCATTAAGCTTTATTTTTAGTATAGCATTGGGTAAACATGGATATTAAGGCCAAATCTCAAGTATAAACTCAAGAATATAGGAGAGAGTAAAGAAAGAGAAAGCCTTGCCTCTGTAAAGTGGAAGTGACACATGCCCACCCTGTAGTTTCTTCTGATAGCTGGTAAGTGTGGGATCCAGGTGCTGTCATCTGTCAAGAAAATTAGATTATGAAATTGGTGTGGGAATCTCCCACCCCACCCAAGGATTTCTGATTTATTGCATGGTTTATTGGTCTTTATGATTGTGACAAAAAATCTCAGGCTCTATCAACCCCACCCTTTTCTCATGACTTTCTGTGTGGGAGTTGATGGGTTGTTCTCGTCATAAGTTGTTGTGACCTATGACATTGGGAAAATTTTAACAATACAAATATTACTATATCATTAATTTAGTCACTCACCAGACAGGGTATATTTGCTCATGAATAGATGAAATTATCAGGGTTGGTTTTTGTGGATTTGTTGTTTTGGTGTTTTTTTCTGGTGGAAGATATGACAGAACTCACACTTCTCTGTACAAAAAGTACACCCTCCAGGGAAAGAAGAGTAAAAATTCATGACAAGACTGAAATTGAAATTAACTGGATGATTGGTTCTCACAAAGAATGGAGATAAAAGAGAAATATCAGGCTAATTACCTGGTGTTGAGGTAACAACATTATATTGTATGAAATAGAGTGTTTGGTAAGCACAGCATAAGTGGCAGGTGGAAAGTTTTGCAACCTCTGGCTTGTAGGCAATATTAAACTGATAATTTAACAGCACTGAAATAAGCATGAGTGTCAGCAATATTTGCATAGCTTGGCTGTTGAGGCAGACAAGATAAAACAGAAGGAAATCTTGAAACTAAGAAATTGAGATCACAAGTGACAATAGGTAACTGCTTCAGTGTAGAATTAAGAAAGAAGAGGAATGTGAAAAGGAAGTCAGAAGTGAAATTTCCCCTGGTGGTATTAAAACTTACTAAACCTGAAAAGACCTGGAGAGGTGGGATTTGTTCAAAACGCAGACAACATAGAAATGCCTTAGAGTGATAATGTTTTCAACAACACCTTTAGAGATTTTAATACTGAATATTTATCAAAGCAAAAGAACTATGGTACCATTTTCAGCACATGGGCTGAGCACTTGCCAGGTGTAAATACTTAGCATTGGTATTTTATCAGTAAGTGATTCTCAGGAGTAAATGTTCTGATTGTAAACTGAATGTCAGGAGTAAAAGTATGGTGGACATGAGAGGATGTAAGGGCTTAGTGCCATAGTTCTTAAAAAAACCCATCCATCACAGAAGATCAAGAAGCCTCATGCAAACAGACTTGAATGAAATCACCAGCAAAGCTCCTTTGCTTTTCTCCTTTTACTGAAAAAGATATTCTGCAAAATGAATATAAAATATGAAAATAATCTGTGCAAGAATCATTATCTTGGATATCTGTCACAGGGCAGAAAAGGAAATCCTAACTCATAGAAACACCTTATAATTAATGGGAAAGAAAAATGGGAAAGAACAAAGATGCTATTGAAATACTTAAATGCTTCATATTTCACATTTGTAACTACTACCTTCTCTTTTCACAAGATCTTTAACAAAAAATGCAAAAAGTTTATTAAGATATGTTGGTCAAGGTATTAAGAAAGAGATTTTTTTTTGAGACCTCAATTATTACTTAAAAGTATGATGATGTAGGGAGGTAAGGACATATCATATCTGTGGCTCTCATTTATTCCAAAGATATAAACATGATAAATTGAGTATATAAATGTAGTAATTGCCTAACTCATGCCAAGGAATGCTATATAAAAATGAAAGCATCAAGAATTTCCCCCTTTTCTTTCCAGTTATATTGTAGAAAAAGAATAAAAAAATCTTTTAAAAGAGTTTTTAATGAAGAAATGCCATTAAATACAGCACCTCTACTAGTAAGGAAGAACTTGTTTTAGAAAAATGTGTCTGCCAAGGAAGGGTTTTTATTAGACTTCAATTAGATTGTGGAATTCTATATTTATTCTCATTGGAAATTTTCAGATAACTTCAAGATGAGCTTTTGTATCTTGGGCTGTAACTGCATAAGCCCATAAAAGGAATGATTTTGCATTTTTTTCCCACAAAGTTAGACAGCTGGGAACTGAATGTTATATTTTGTTGGGTTTTTGAGTAAATTTCTGGGGATCTGCAAACAGGGTAACATAAACCAGCACTGACGTGGTATAAATTGGGAATCAGGACTGTTGACAGTGTAAGTACTTCCAATGTGCTATTAACAGAGGGACTGTTTAACTAATGAGGTACAATATAAATAGTGTACTTTAAAGTATTAATATATAATGCTCACATATTTGATAAACCATAGTATCCAATGAATATTCTCTTGCTATTTAATTAGGCATTTAGGTTACAGTAAACAGGCTATTTAATCTCTCACTTTATATTTAATCAAATAGCTACATTCTTGTAAACATTTGCCGTCGACATTAAAATAATGTAATTACCATCTTGTAAATACCAAGTTAGGTGCCTGATAAAAGCACAAATGGATAAGGTCACAGCCCTGTGCTTCTATAAATTTTCCACCTCTATCTTTTGTGACTTAAAGCCAAACGCACAATGCGCTGTTCTTGTTCTGCAGCAGGAGGCACTTGCCCAGCGCTCTGTGTGAGAAAGGTCAGTGTCCTCTGAAAGGAATGAGTCACTGCCTGACCAGCATCCAAACACAGATCTACTGGTAAAAAGATTCCTGGCTGGAGCAGCTGTCTTGTCTCCTCAGGTAGAGAAACCTGCTAGTGTCCCTCCACTCTCTGCTGTGGTTCCAGCCCCCTGGGGCTGGGGTCTCCAGTGGCTCCCCACGGGTGTGGGTGCCCGTAGGGCTGGGGAAAGCTCTAGAGGCCCTTTTCATCCTGAGGGAGCTGGGAGGGCTCACCTTGGTTCCTCATTCCCATTTTTGTTAGTTTTAGAAAATTACGTGCATTTGCAGAATAAAGTCCCATGACTAGTTTGTCTTTTATCATTCAAGTCCTGATCTCTTTTTCAAGCATTCCAGATTGGGCTGAAAGAAATGGTGTTGGGGTTTAACCCCAGCTGGCAGTCATGGCCCGCACAGCCATTCGCTTACCCAGCCCTGGTAGGAGGCGGAGAGGATAGGAAGGGTAGGAAACTCAGAGGCTGAGACAGAGACAGTGTAATAGGGAAAACAAAAGCCATACACACAAGTAAAGCAAAACAAGGAATTTGTTCACCCCTTCCTGTAGCCCTGCAGGAGAGCAGGGCTCCACCATGTATAATGGTGACTTGAGGAGACAAACACCCACAATTCAAAAGGTTTGCCCTTCCTCCTTCTTCCCCCAGCTTTATATGCGGAGCATGACTGTGTATGGTAAGGAGTATCCCCTTGGTGAACTGGGCTTCCATCTGTGTCTCCTCCCACATGTTGGATAATTTTACATAGCCATTTCTCCTCATCTGCAGGCTTTTTTGTCATTTCCCCTACTTCCTTTCTTTTGACTAGTTTAAAATAAACTAGCTGTTATTGCAGGTAATTTTATTTATCAATATATTTAAGTCAATATTTTAAGTCAATGTAAAGATTCCCTTTGGATAATTTTTAAATTTTAACACGTCTAAAGGATTTCTGAATACCAAAAAAAAAAAAAAAAAAAAAATCAATTTCTTTTCCCCATGCCATCAGTAGTTCTCAGCTTTGCATTTAGGATCAAAACCTTGGGTAGAATTCTAAAAAATAGAAGTTCACATTTCACATGGTACTTCCCTGAACTGCCTTTTCTCCTTCATTCAGCTAGAGCTTGTTCTTTGAAAATACTTCCTCTCCCTAGAAACAGTTGATGGAAAACCCTACCTCAGCCTTTATGTAAATATAATATAATTTTTAATTTCTCTGATATAGTTAAAGGACTGGAATGGATAATTTCATTTGCGAGAATTCCCAGTGATAGCCATAGGAATTTCACAAACAAAATAAATGCCTCCTCTGACAAACACCTTCTGAGACAGACTGTACCTTGAGGAGAAAGGTAGTATTATCTAGGCACTCTCCTTTTTTAGACTGTGATAAGGGAATATATTGGCTAGAAACTACCTGGAAGATCCATTTGACTTAAAAAAAAAAAAATTTGGTTAGATCCATGCCCATATCGTATTTGTTTTCTATAATGAACAAGTTTATACCTTGTGCCCAGCTAAAAAGCTTTATTCTGATATATGTACATCAGACATTGAATGTTTTGCAAGACACAGAAATGATTAATCAAAGATTTTGTGACTTACATTAGAAAATTTAATATAATTTTCTCCAATGTAATATTTTAGGGATGTTATTTGCAGAAAACAAGATGATTTACAGAATATATTATTTGATATAAATTATTCACCTGGTGTTTACTTTAAGAACAAGAAAGCAAGCACAGGCTTTTGCATTGTTTGTACATCATGTTCCCTCTGCAAGGTCAAGCACTGCCAGAGCTTGGATGAAACTTTCAGAACAAGTAGTATGATCAATATGAGAACTAAGGATGCCTGGTTCCCCACAGACTTCTTTTGAGGTTGGTTGACTTTGATGTTTAAGCAGGCAAGATCTATGAATGAAGCTTTTCACTGCTTGACAATGTTAATAATGGCCCACACTACGTGGATCCTCTGATGTCTAATCAAGGTTAAACCTCCAATTTCATCAGTGCAGGTCCTTTACAGGCTGCCTCAGGTGCTTTTTTTTTTTTTTTTTTTTTTTTTTGATCTGCAAGAAGCAAATTGCATTAAAAACCAGAAAACTTCCACTAGTTTGGGTGCCTCTGGCCATTGGTTTTGGGGTAGATGAGTTATTTCGGAGGCAAGGCAGACAAGCAGAGCTAGAATAGGATCATACAAGTTTTCCCTAAAGAACAAGGAAAGAACCACAGTGTTGGTGAAGTGGTACTGAAGCTGCGACTCTCCCTTCTCAATCTGAGTTAAATCTAAGGCTTCTTACTGTTATAAGGAGGTGAAACATCCCTGCATGTCTCATGATAGACAAGCTGAAGCCCTGACCTCTGATGGCTTTCTCTACTTATGTAAGAGGAGCTGCTACGGATTTCTCATTCAAAGCAGAGGGGTCTCTGCCCATGATTAACCTGTGTGGTTCCCTGCACAGAGACACTGATATCCAGTAATGACTTAAGCTAATTCGTACCAGATGGCTGAACCCTTCTCAGCAGGGTTTAAGTAAGACACTAACAGAAAGATCTGAAAACACAATTACAGAAATGTTCCCAATGTCAACACGTATTTTCAAAGGTAGTGGCATCCTTGTGGAGTCACACAGTGAACAAACACAGATTCAGTGCTAAAACAGCTTATGAAAACTCAGGTTATTGCTAGCAGGTGATGAGACTATCCTTATCAGGTACGAGCAGGAGCTAAGAAACTGCTCCCATTTATGACAGCCCTTATCAATATACTGAAGAGATCAAGCTCTTCCATCCTTCTGATTTTTGCTGAGAAACTTTTGAACTGCTCACTTAAAATCATGGTGTCTGTTCAACTTCAGACGGATAAAGTCTTTGTAAAAATGCATCAACATTTCAGTGATAAAAATAAGCTTTCTTCTGTGGCGCAAAATTTAAAATGAGAGATTAAAAAAAGCTGTTTCTTTTTTTGTTTTGTTTTCATTTTTATCGTCTGGCCAGTTTGTCATTTCCCCTCTTACTTTCCAAGTTTGACCAATGTTCACAGGGAGCAAAAGGTACTACTGGAATGCTTTAGTTTTTGTGGCTTACAGAATCAGACCATGAGCTTCTGGTGTGACCCCAATAAGAGTCTTTCCACTGGCTTCAGGGAACACTGGATCAAGCTTTAAATGAGATCTCATAGCCTAGGATGATGGTGCTATATTCAGATCTGATACTTCAGGTGGCAAAAGATCACAACTTCTTTTTTGACATCTATAGAAATTAGGCTTTCTGCATATGTAGAATCCAGTCTTGGTGTGGGCTACATTTTCAGCTGTTTGAGTGGAAATAGATGCTGGGTTTCAGAAGCTGAAATAGATGCTACTTTAAGATATTGCCACTGTTTTTTGTACTCCCTTGAGGGTAAAGGCAACAGGGACATCAATTTGTATTGGTGATCCCAGGAGTCAGACAAACAGAAGATAGTCTCTGAGTTCTTCCTGCTAATTGTAAAATTAGATACCATATGCATTCAAATCTCTAATAACACAAAGTGATTTTTCACTATTTATCAAATGGGACAGTTTAAAATAAATGAACTAGCTAAATGGAAAAGGAGAGAAAAGTGCCTGCAAGTTAGTTTTATTTTTCAAAAACATTTCCTGACTTGTTAGCAAAGGGAAAAGGACAGTACACAGACTCATGATTCTGCTCTAGTCAGCAACATCTAAAAGAAGAAAGCAGTTTGGCTAAAAATTTGAGCTTGTTATATTTATACAGCAGCATGTGGGGCAGTGTATTTTATTTGACTTTCCATTGCAGCTGTTGCAATTGGTCTTTGTGAAGCCTATAGGTAAGTATAAAAATAATACTTGACTTTATTTGCAGGTTGCTCATGCACTGAGTAAAATCCACCAGAGCTCTGTTTCTCCTGTTTTAAAGTCTAATAACTCACCTGCACATTTTCAACAAAAAAAAGGATTTATAAGGCACCTGACAGTTGTCATGGAATCATACACTATCATTTTAAATAGCACATTGCTCCTGGGCACAAGCAGCAATGATCATAAATTATACACAGGTTAGAAGAAATGGTACTGTCATTGGTAAGATAAGTATGATCTGCATTTTTAGGAGTATGTGCTCTTTCTGCTCAGACTAAAGCATCTGAGGGTTTTTTCCCCTAAAAATACTTTTCTTATAAAGAAAGGAAAGAGTACTTTAGGCACATTTTTTCTTTTTTTCCTCACAGAAAAAATAAAAGCAGAAGGCATTTTTATGAGTATTTCAGTGTGTTGACATCATAAACACCTTTCTTTATCACATACATTTATAAATCTTGGGGTTTAAGGTTGCACAGAATCCCAGCAAACATAAAACATCTTTTAAGCCTTCCACACGAGAAATCTTTCAAAATGAGCCTATAGGGAAGTGGTAGCCAAATGTTCACGTCCTAAAAATTTGCAACATCATGTAAAAGAAGCTGTCTTAGGAGTATTTAAGAACACTCAGCTGAGTATCCCAGTTCTTTAATAGAATGAATGAAATTCCATATGTTCATAAAGAAAAGTAGGCTTTTTCAAAATCCCTAGAGATACTAATAACCTACCTGTAGATAAGAGTAATGCATATGGATTTCAAGAATGCCGTATTGTCATCTCTTCATTTTCTACCTAGCAAAAACAGTGTGTGAAAGCAAACTGAGGGGTGTATTTTTGGTGTATTGAGCATGAGAAGTGAATTTAACTTGCAAAATTAATGGGGCTTTTTGGTGTGTATATATAATGTGTAATAGATACAGTGTTTAAATATATATCTTTAATTCAAAAAAATGTAATCAGTGTCAAAGAGTAAGTCAGTAGAGACATCTCTCAAAACTAAACCCCTCTTAACTAATTAGATATTATATGCCTTAATACTTCCTTGTAGAGATGGTTAGAAAACTTCCATAGAAATATTTTTTAATGCAAGGCAATAATCCCTAATACTTGTTGGTAGCATAAGAATTTGTTAGCTAACCCCAGAGCTATCTGCCATATTTAGCAAACCTTTAAAACAAGCAGTAGAGGAGATAAGGTGTTCCACCTGGAAGGCTCAGAAATTCATTTTGCAATTTTTCGTAATAACAACTTCTAAAATCAAACACTTGTATCCTTCAGGTCTTGATAGCAAGCAGGAGCAGTGTATGCAATTTATAGAAGTTGAACAGAATATTATTCAGTTCACTGGACTTATTTGAACTTTCAAGATATATTACAGGGAGTGCATTGAAATAACTGAGAGCTAATTCTGATGTAAACAATGCCATTTACTCAAGTAGTGTAAGTGATTACTCATCATTCACAACAAAGTAGCTTAGAGCAGAAGTGCACCTCACTGAGATTCCACATTTTAGTCTCTTTTTTTTTGTCAACTTTATTTTTAAAATGTAGAAGGTAGAAACCAAAAGCTTCTATTGGGTACTTTAATTTGACCAAAGGCCAAAACAGTTGCTTCTTTCTGCCTATTCCTTTTGCAAGTGCAATGAATAGATACCTTTGGCTGGCTAAAGCACTATTATTTGGCTCACAGCATTGACCCACAATGTCTCTGTTATCTGAAAAATAGAAGGAATCTGTGTCATTCAGGAGTCTTAAGAAAATTATATTACTCAGAAATGGCTTAAGTCTTGATTCCTTACAGAGCTGCTAAATTTTTTAAATGCTTTTCAGATCTTTATGTTAGGTGTAGTTGCCTAGGCTTAAAGCAAGAGTGAAGCATTTCCACTGTTCATGGACGGCTGGGCAGCCCACAAAAAATTGTAAGAGAACAGGGAACAAATGAAAGGGAATCCTGCTAGACATAAAACATGCTCAGCTTTGTTACCTGAGTGACATTTCTGTTAAAGGAAACATAAAAGTAGTGTAGAAATGTTTCTTATTGCAATAGCACAAGGAAATTCGCATCAGCTACTTTTGCTTAAATGAATCTCCCATAGGTGATCACAGCCACCAGCACTTAGGTCCAAAAACTACAGCCTGAAACTAAAACCAAGGGTCATCTGTCATCTGTCATCAAAAAAGGTGAAGCTGTTTCAGAATCTTCTTTATGCAAGCCCCACACAAGCCCTCAGCGGCGTAAGCATGCTTGCCAAGAGCTGAAATCATAGGAACAGCCAACCCAGGAGCTAGCAGAGCAAGATGTACCAAAAAAAAGGCTCACAGAACCTAAGCAAGGAGAAATGAGCCTTCCCACATGGCTGGTAGTGCTGCAAGCACAGAGCACTATCATAAAATTCCTATAGCTCTTCCTTGGGCGATGATTACTGGAATGAAATTCAACAAGTCCAAGTGTTGGATTCTGCTCCAAGGCAGAGCACACCAGGCACAAGCACGTACTTTAAGAGGAATGGCTGGAGAGCAGCCCTGCACAGAGGAATCTGTGGGTGCTGGTGGGGAGAGATTCAGTGTGATTCAGAAGCAAGCCTGAACCCTATTCCAGAGTGCATCACCAGCTGGGCAAAAGAGGAGATTGTTCCACTGTATTCAGTGTTGGTGTGGCGTCACCTCAAGAAACTGTGGGCATTTCTGGGCCCTGCAGTTGGAGAAAGCCTTTGAAGGCATCCAGAGGAAGGCAACAAAACTGGTGGAATTGGCTGGAAGGAATGTCATATGTGACTTCGAGCTTGTCTTATTTGGAGTAAAGGAGCCTGAGGGGCAACCTTGTTGTTCAGCTTCCTGAGGAGGGGAAGTGGAGTGGGGTGTGCTGAGCTCTCATCCTGAGATTCCAAGGCAGAACATGTGGGAGTGGTTTAAACCTGCACCAGAGTAGGTACAACCTGGACATTAGGAAGTATTTCATTGCTGAGAATATGGTCAAATGCTGGGAGAGTCCTAGAAAGGTGGTGGATGCTCCAAGTCTGTCAATATTTAAAAGGCATTTGGACAATGTACTTAACAACATGCTTTGACTTTTGATCAGCCTTGAAGTGGTCTAGAAAATAGCTCTATTCTATTCTATTCTATTCTATTCTATTCTATTCTATTCTATTCTATTCTATTCTATTCTATTCTATTCTATTCT
>VZUI01057711.1:0-17959 GCA_013401135.1 Cettia cetti | reverse complement strand
AGAAAGAAAGAAAGAAAGAAAGAAAGAAAGAAAGAAAGAAAGAAAGAAAGAAAGAAAAAGAAAGAAAGAAAGAAAAATAAACTTGTATCTTGATAATATTTTAGTGAAAATAAATTTTTAAGATGTTGAAAACAAATTCAAAAAACTTCTTAGAATCATAGAATGTGTTGAGTTGGAAGGCACCCACAGAGATCACTGAAGTCCAACTCCCGAGCCCTGCACAGGACATCCCAAGAATCACACCTCTTCCTGGGAGAATTATACAAATTCTTCTTGAGCTCTGACAGGCTTGGTGCTGTGACCCCTTCCCTGGGGAGCTGTCCCAGTGCCCAGACACCTTCCAGATGAAAAACCTTCCTCTGATACTCAGCCTAAACCTCCCCTGACACAACTTCAAGCCATGTCCTTGGGTTCTGTCACTGGTCACTGTTAAAGAGAAGAGTGATACCACTGGAGACCTTTCCAGTTTTTGGCACAGTGGTCCTCATCAGTCCAAGGAAATTCATAGAAAAATCAGGCCTGTTACCTCTGTACAATGCCTCAAACACCAAACAACTTTCATAGATCCATTGATTACTGTGCCCTGGAAGAATACTTGGAGGATGCAAAGAAAATACAAGACACTGCAGTATTTTCTGTGGTATCAATGCTTAAAAAAGAGAAAAACAGGTACTGCAGTCTTGTGCTCTGACCAAAAACTGACATCTTAAGAGATTCAAAGATTTAGTTGTTATCATTTCTCAGAACATACCAAAGTCTTTTCACATAATAGATGCTAGTTAGACAACTCTCAGGAAAGAAAGTTTTCTTGCCACACCATAGTGCTAGAAGTAACACTAAATTAGATGGTATCTATGCAACAGTTAAGTGCCGTGTAGCCCAACAAAAGTATATTGTATACTAAAGAAATAAGGCAGATCTTCATGGTCCTAAAAAGAATATGTGTCAATTGGAATTACATTTTAAAGGATTGTGGGGAAAAAAAAGTAAATTTAAGAACAGCATAATCAGAAAGTATAATCAGACCAGTAAAAAAAATGCTTCTGACATATCAGCTAAGTTGACATAAAATATTGGTTTTCAGAAAATTGGTAGTTTATATTTTTGCAAAAGTTGGGGATAATTTCAATAAAAAGTATTCAAAATATTTTTCCATTGCAGACATTCCTACTTTTAAAGTTTCTTAATGTTAAGAAGCTAAAATACTTTTCCTTGCTAAGTTACATAGAAATTCATTCTGTTGTAACTATTTTGCAACTATGTTATTGTTGAGTGTCATTTATCTTCTTACCTACTTACTTACCATATGTACTAGGTCAGTATGCTGTATAAGGAAAAAAATTCACTCTGAATGAGAGTGCACAGAGGGTACTATGGATTAACACAAATAACTTACAGTCAGTTGTAAGTGGCCTTTGCAAATAAAATTAAATTAGTTCTTTTATGCTTATCTTTTATTTCAGACGCTGACAACAGAAAATTAGCTACTTTCCAAACTTGTTTTATGAGATATGAAGATTTCTATTATGTTACTTTACCAAGGAAGATACTTTGAGCAAAAACATAGAGGTGGAATGAACTAGGTCTGTGGAAGCAAATTCTTCTGATATAAGGGTAACAGGTGTAAAGAACAAGAGGTTATCATGTTATTTTGTATAAGATTGAAAATAATTTTGCAAAGAAATCTAAGATACTCATTGTATAGTAGTTTTTCAGGGGAGGGACAATTGCTGTTATTATCCCTGTCCATTTCTTTTAGGTTCTGCAATATCATTTGCTTTCCTTTCTCCCAATTAGGTATATAATATATGTACTGTTTGTTAAATATATGTACTGTAATACAAGATGAGAAAGAGAGAAAATAATGCTAAATATAAAATTAAAAAAAAATTCACAAGGATGTACTCTTCACTGTAAGTAATACAACACATTTCTAAATTTGTCTAAATTAGGCTTGAGGTTGTCCTGCTTTGGGACAAATTTGGAAGGGAACTTCCCAAATGGACATTTCCCTTAAACAGAGAAACAACATGCCATGCACATTTCAAACAAAGCCCACCCCCGGGAGATAATTTCCATCCTTTCCCCAGTACTCTTGTAAATTCTCTAAAACCCATTATCACCGAGCCCAACAAAACAGCAACTCGAATCCGTGCCCCTCTACTGTAAAAGCTATGTGTTAGGGATAACACTGGAGCTTTCTGAGGATGGGAAAATAAGCCTAGAGACCAGAAGGGTATTAACACCTGAAACAGGCCTAGGGACCAGAGAGCCATCAAGGCTTCCACCCAGAGAGACTCAAGCAACATGGTGGGTATTGAGTGCTTAGTCCCAATATAGAGTAAGTGAAACCAAAATGCAATCAGTACACATTTTTTCCACTTTCACGTGCCCCGCATTGGGTGCCAAAATTATTTGTCCTAGTTTGGGATGGATTTGGAAGAGAATTTCCATTCAGCTGCCCCTCTTCCAAATGATTTGGGAGATAATCTCCTTGGAAAAAAGTGGGAAAAACTGCTTATTTAACAAGCAAAGTACTCACAGGCATGAAAAAGTGAATATTAAACAATGAAACCTCTCATTGTTCTGAAGAGATGGTTAATTCAGAAAGTCTTCTGTAGTTCAAAGAGAGAGTCCTTTTTGTGGTGTGTCTTGGCTTGGCTCTCTCTCAATCTCTCCAGGACTTGAGTCTGCTGTCCCAGCCGTACTGCAGCTGGAGGCGGGCCCCGGGCAATTTTCCTGATGTTCCTGGACTGAACAATAGCTGAACTGTTCCAAAAAATAATTTGGCCTCAGATAATTAGAAAAAAACTAACTAAAAGCAAAGGAGAGCTCTCTCCTGCTGTCCATACTGCAGACAGCACAGTCCGTAAGAACGGAATTCCTGAGGAGTACATTGAAGCTTCTGCAGACAAACTCTGTGCTGCATCTCCTCCTCTTCGCTCTCAGAACCAACCTCACAGGCAAAAACCTCAATATCTGGCAGTAAAGCAGAGCAGATGGTTGGATGTACTGGGCCATACAGTCACCCCAGGACAGAGGTATACCATATTGTAGTTCTAATGCACAGGAAAGAATGTCACTACCATCTGTGTCAGAGTGGAAGACTCTAATATTCACTTAGGTACTTTATGAAAACATGTAATGCAAAATGTGATAACAAAAGTGTTTTTTTCTCCAAAGCACACTCCTACTTAAAGGATTAAAGAAAGGTCAGTGAAAGTATCAGTATGTTGATAAACCTAGAGGGTGTTTTTCTTGTTCTTTATATGGCCTTTTATCTTCCCTTTAATTTGTTGCAAAGTAGGTACTTGTACAGACTAATTAATCAGAAGAGTTAATGGTCATATTGATATGTAAGTCAGTTTTGTTAGGAAGGAAAGTGATAGAACAAAGAATTGAATAGGGATTTAAACCAAAAAAAACCACCTAAATTGACAAATAACATTAATACTTTCCATTATTAGATGCTCACATATAGAAATTAATATATTTTAATAATACTTTGACGTTTCTGGTTTCCTTTGTACTGAGTTAAAATTATCTAAGCAGGATTAGCCAAGTAAAATTTAAATTTGACTAGTGATCTCTACAACAACTTCAGGCTCATACATGAAGCCTGCCAAACTCCTGGGAATTTTACAAGCTGTGAAAGAGTAGCATGTTGTTTGTTAAAACAAAAACAAAAACAAACAAACAAACAAAAAAGAAAAAACAAAAACCAAACCAAACAAACAAAAGCAAGAATCCAAATTAGCATGTTTTTAAGTCCTCTTCTTTTGTATCTCAGTATTTTGTCCAAATGCCTCAATCCATTATATTTCATCATCAAAAAAAGGAGATTAAAAATATCTAAATAATAATTTTTAAGTACAGAACATCGATCTTTCCATGAAAATGTGCATTCTTAGGAGCTGCTACCTAGGGAAACAAATTTTTGATTAAATCAAAGCATTCACAATGTTCTACTCTATTCAGAACAATGGAAGGGCTTTCATAGGAGACAGCCATTTATTCAACTCAATTTATCACTTAAGAAATCATTCCTGATACAATCCACACTCAGATTATTGCCTGATGAATCACATCGTGCCTTAGACATGCTGGCAGCAAGCCCTTCCCAGAAGCAGAGTACATTTCATCACCTCGCATCCTGTTATCACATTGTACCCTTTACATTGTAAAGGATAAGAATGTCAGCCTGGATAAGGCAGAGGAGAGAGGTATGGTTTCTCACAGATAATTTAGGCAGTTGCTTATGCACTACTCCAAAGAGAAACAATGTAGATAAGGGAGTCATCAGAATTGCAATGGGCACACAGTCTTTCCAAAGAGACAAAGATAGTTATCAAACATTTCATATTTCCTTACATGTCCCCTGGGGTGCATGTACATGGTGGTGAGAGAAGTTCAGTAACACAGTGTGAAAACAAAACAAAGATCAAAAAAATTTGCTTCAGAGTTCTACTCTGCCTTTGATCCTAAGAGAAACACATACATTGCTTTGCCTAGGCATAATAATTCTGCACTTGTGTAATAACCCCATGCAACACTAAAGGCTTGAGAAAGAGTAGCTGGAAAGCTGTCTTGTGGAAAGGGACCAGAGGGTGCTTGCTAATATCTGGCTGAGCATAAGTCAGTGTGTGCTCAGGTGGCCAAAAAGGCCAATGACATCCTCTCCTGTATCAGCAGTAGTGTGACCAGCAATAGTGCGGTCAGCAGGACCGGGGCAGTGTCCTGTACTTGGCACTGGTGAGGCTGCACCTCAGGTTCTGTGTCCAGCTCTGGGCCCCTCACAGCAAGAAGGACATTGAGGGGCTGGAGCATGTCCAGAGAAAGGCAATGATGCTGGTGAAAGGTCTGGAGCACAAATTTTATGAGGAGCGGCTGAGGGAGTTTGGGTTGTTTAGACTGGAGAAAAGGAGTGTCAGGTGAGACTTTATCACTCTCTATAACTACATGAAAAGAGGTTGTAATGATGTGGGAGTTGATCTTTCCTCCCAAGTAACAATAGGACAAGAGGAAATGACCTCACTTTGCACTAGAGGAGGTTTAGGTCATATATTGGGAAAAATGTCTTCACTGGACGGTTTGCCAGCCATTGGAACTGGCTGTCCAGACAGATGGGGGAGTCACCATTCCTGGAGGTATTTAATAGATATGTACACATGACACTTCGGGACATGGCAGAGCTGGGGTAACAGTTAGACTCGAAGATATTAAAGGTCTTTTCCAAACGAAATTAATCTATGATCCTATGATTTAAGGGCCTTTTTCACAAAGACACTTCAAAAGTTCAGAGAATGCTGATGCAGTCCTGAATTTCCAGGTAGGAAATGGAGACAGAGACATTAAATGAATTATTCTTAAAAGAAAGTAATAAAGTAGAACATCCTAACCAATATAACTCAATTTTTCTGGTTTGTTATTGTAACTGATGTATAGGTTATTGTCAGCAATTCATTTCTTACTGTAAACTAAGAGGTTTTTAATAGAATCAGATAAATGACAAGGTTTAGCTGTGGGCCAGAGTGTTGCAGAAATTTTATTTCACATACTGTTAGATTTGGTATATGTTAAGCCTTCAGTTTAGTCATATCTAAAGATATCAACTTGGTTTTCATTTGTTGTCTTTCTTCATTGTATACTACCAGCATGACACAGAAACATTCTGGATATCCTGATGAAAAGGCAGTTCATCCAAGTGCTCAAAATATCAGTGCAAACTATTTAAACTGATCTTGATTTTGCCTGGAATTAATAATGAAGCACTCATAGGAACTCTGCATCTGGAAAATGTTATTACATGCCTATTTGGTACTGCTGGAAGTATCAGAGAAATTTAAATACTTTTTTTTTTTTTTTTTTTTTGTCTAGGAAGACTGCATGTAGTGTCTGTTTACACTATATGTGGAAGCTGTTGGAGTTTTGTTTGTCTTTCTAAATACATTATTACCAAATTTTCCAAATGGACGTTAATTGAAAGAGTTCATGATTGCTATTGAAGATTTCTATTTTTGATGGAGAGTATGTGCTTTCTTTTCTCATAGCTTTATAGTCCGTCTTGTAAAAAGGATTTGTTTAGCAGAAGGTGAGAGACACGTGCCTTGCTTCTGCTAATCTTCCTTGCAGGGTCAGCCAGACTCTTTCACAAGAAGCCTGGTCACCATGAACACCTTTTTACCATGTAGGCGTCTTGGTTTGGAAAAGACAGGTGTCTGCCAGGGAAAGCTGGAGCTTCCCTTGGAATGGAGAATGTAAACCCCATCCCTCCAAATTATTATAATTTTGCAAAAAAGGGCCTTCAGGAAAAGATTTGGGAAGAGGAATAACAGTTCTTTACTAGGAGTATTAAAAAGGTACAAATGTAGTAAAGCAAATAAGTCCAAATAAGTCCTCCTGGAGTAACAGATGTGGTTCTGTTGGAGTAGAGATGATCCTATAGAAGGGTCCAGTGGTGGCGAGATAGGTCCAGTCTTTCCTCTGGGAATCCAGTGGAAAACAGGCTTTCCTCCTGTGCTGAATTTCAGCTTTTATCTAGGTAGGAATGCCTGGCTCCTCCCATTGGGTGGAACATCTTACAATGGGATGATGTAATGTTACCAGTCATGCAGTGCACCTTAATGGCCATTATCAGCAGATACCCCACTGGAGGGATAATGGGCTCTGGAAGAATAAAAAACACTGCCCCACCCAGTTTTAACAGCTGGTCTGTTAACAGAAGGCACCCGCCCCTCCCCCCCCGGAGTTAAAAGAAAAAATACATTTTTGACTGGTTTCAACAGATTGGGAATAGAATACATGCTTTTGGCTATATATTGCAACCCAAGACAGCGGGGTACCTTTGTACCAGATCATGAGTACAGCCAACCTACATTGTCCAGTTTTTATCAAACCTGCTGTCTTTCTGAGAAAACTTACTGTATGGTTTTTTTTTCAGAAATAGATAATAATTAATATATAATTTGTACTATGAAAAAGATTTAGTTTTCCTTTCCCCGCTACCTCTAAGTCCACATTTCAAAATTATTCTCCAAGAGGGCATCAATATGCTACACTGTTTGCCACCAGAGCACCTTCCCTCAAGTGCCTCTGTTCTTGGGAATAAAACTGTTTGTGCTTTTAGCTTGCATTAGTATTGTGAATTGTCTCAAAAGTTCTTTTTAAGGAAGAATTCAGATTTTGCTTTTGTAAAAAAGGATCATTAACGAGCTAGTGAGAATATACTATCACTGTTCTAGAACATTACATTTGTGACATATGCTCTCAAGTGAACTACATAAGTTGTACTAGTATAAAATCTATTCTAGTACCTATTAAAATACAAAAAATTATTTTATTTGAAAATCAACTGCCTGATAATTTACAAATCTTTATTGTATAGCTGATTTTGCTCATCCCATTCATTCTTCTCATTAGGAGATGGTACTAGATTTCCAAGACTGCAAAGAAAATTGTAGACATGGTACCACTTTGCATTACTTATCAAATGTTTCTTCACAGTTATAGTTTAAAACAGTAGAGTATCTATCCAAAGGGACACTAATTTTATCCCTTAAGTAAATATTCTTTTGCAAGTTTACATGAAAAAAAATCTGTTTTTTTCTCTTCAACTTGAATAACATGAAAAAAAAATTAGTAATGAACATTTTGAAAAGGCAGAAATTGTGTGCGATAATCAAAATGAAACTGGATTAGCACAGTTGCTATTTCCATCAGACAATGGTGTAGATCTCACTACATTATTATGAGATGAGCATTTTTCATTGGCAAATTTGAAAGGGAAAAAATCAATCTAACTTTTTTCTTTTGCAGGAATTCATGCTTTGATGGAGCTTTTCTTACAGAAGTCTATTAGCAGATTTAGCACATGAACAATGACAAAACAGGGGAAAAGGAATATCACATTACAGATGATATTTAAATATACAATCTTACTTAAAGGGAAGAAATTGTTATTTTGTATTTTAGGAATTACGAACATCTCATGTAATTGTCAGGTTTTTTACTAAGAATTTCAGATCATGTTTGACCTGCTAAGACTGCCTGATTTATCTTTTCCCTGAATCAGGAAGAAGTTATATTTACTACTTACTTAAATACATCTTTAAAATGTATAACTTTAAAAAGCAGCATCCTAAAATAGGCTGTGATCCAGGCAAAAACAGATATAGATATCTTTCCTGGATTTCCCACACCATATTATCCACCAGTTTCTCAGATTTATCAATAACTCACTTCCATTATCTCCTGCTTAGCCTTCTAAGTTGAACTACGGGTGAACCATATATACCTTTCTATGGAAACTATTATACAAATCTGCACTTGTATCTGTTTCCTAGCTACTGATCCCCTCTAACTTCGCTTAGCAGTGGCACCTATGGCTTGTTTAGTTACAAAGCTGAAAAATGAAAATACTGCCTGAAAAGCAGCCTACAACAGAAGCAAAATTTAAATGTACAGACTTAACTTTTGTATTTAATTGTGCACTCAAATGTATTTTCCTTTGTTTTACAATTTTGCTTAAATTATACTAATCTGTTTGCAGAGAGTGTTTACTTCCAATTATTACTCTTTCCCTCAAAAATACATATTAGATACCCTTTTTACTGGAAGGACATTATGAAGCTTTGCTTAGTATTATCTCTTTTTCCTGCTTACAATCAGTAAAAAAGGAAAAATCATTTTGTGGGAGTAACTAGTGCAATATACACAAGAACTTCTGAACTTGAACATACACAAATACTAAGAATGAAAAACAATTAGAAGAAGAGAAATATCAGAAAACTTCAAGACATCACAGAGCAAAGTAATATAACCTTTTCCATTTCTGCTAGATTTCTTTTATTTTTCATCACATCTGGATGATCTGTCTGTGAGGCAGATCAAACACTTGATATTTTCCCATCATTTTACATTCTTATTATGTAAAAAGTTTATTGAGGGCCATTAAAACAAAGATATTGGAAAAACGGATTTCTACACTCCTATTTTCCTCTCATTTTTCTTCTACAATCACGATTCATGTCACCGTGTTTCCCATTTTTATTCTTTCTCTCTCCTTCTTTGTGCTCATTTCCCATTTGTTGGCCCAGCATACTCTGATCAACAGGGCTGTTGTGAAACTTCAAAATATTTGTAAAAACCAGCTGAAAGGAAAACAGATGTTCAAACCCTCATCATAAACAGACAAATTAAGACAGTGTTCAAGACTGTTTCTCTATAATATTTTCCTTTGAGGCACTTTCTATGGTTTACAAACACCAGATCAATTATGAGGGTGAAGTATCACAAGCTCTCATGCAAGCATCCACTAAAGACACAGTATATTCATCTAGAAAAAAATTAATCAAAAAATTTTCTTTGATGAAAACCCTGGAGAAACATATTAAAGATATGAACTGTGCAAGGAAATAACATTGAACATCCAAATATATAAAGAGATTGTAGTGGAAATGCTAATTATGAGAAGTTATAAAATGCTTGTTTCAGTACCCTAGCCAAACTCCAGTCTGAGATTTTTATGCCAGTTAAATCCATTGGTTGCAGAAATGAAAAACACGACAAATAAAATTTGTTAGAACTTGAGCTAAAAACTTTACAGGCAAAGATAAACAGATTTGTTTTTTCCTTCTACTTTTGAACTGAATGTTGACTTAGCTGTATATTATTGATAATAAGCCTCAGCCTTTGACAGTGGCAAATGGCAGATGATTCAGAAGATGAAACAGCACTTCAGCTCAATATAAATAAACAGCACAAAACAAACAAACAAACAAACAAACGGGTTTTTTTCTCTTCTTCCTTGAGCTGTAATTTCTAAAATTTAGGTTATGCAACATTTTTCTTTTATTTAAATAATAAAAATAAAAAGCTCTAAATCCTACTGATACTGCCCATCCACATTAGGAGACAGAATTTTGAAAATAATTCTTCAGTAATTTTGAAAATAAGAAATTATAAGCACTTTTTAAATTGTAGGGAGAGCTCTGTCTTACACCTATGAGTCTAACTGGTCCACCTTAGCTATCCATTTACTTCTCAAGTAGGTGGATCTCTTCACTTGGATTAATACTTACTTATTAGTAGAAAATGATGACTAGATGAATGGAGAATTAGAAATTTGATACTACAAGACTATCTATGTCTTGCCTTAAACTGAAGTTTGGATTTCCCTCACATTTCTCTGCACTCAATTATTTATTTCATTGCATACAGAGTTAACAGAATTCATAACTCAAAAACAAACACCAAAAATTTTCTATGAAGAAATCATGCACTCATTTCTAACTTTCACTGACACCATTATCCACATCTTTCCTCAGTCCCCTTTAAAATCTGATACTAACTCTACTTTATCATGTTTTTCCAGAGTTGTCTGTTTGAAGAAGGTAGATAAACATAGCTCTAAATTCCTCAAAGTATTCCCTGAAGTGATTTACTTTAAAAGAAATGAAACCATTGGGAATATTTGCAGGCAGTTAAAATTAGTAGTTCCCACATAGACAAAAATAGCAAAGATATCACCCCAAAGAAACTGCAAACTAACTAAGGAAAAGCACAATTTACAAAACTAGCCAAAAATGCAGCTTAATTTTCACAAAATTTCCCTTTACCCCCTCCCCAGCAACACTGCCACCTTACACATCTGATGATTTTGTTGTTGTACCATCCCAGGTTCTCATCGGATCATGCATTTACTTCAACACGAAGACCTGAACTGACGCAGCCGATGTGGTGATGGCAGGTGTGGCCATGGTGCACAAGCAGATACTGTGACTGAAACAAAGGGTTGTGGCATTGTGACATTCCAAAAAGATTGACCAAATAATACCTAGCATACTGTAAGAGATTAGGTGTTAGTTGTCTTATATCTCACAGTAATAACCCCAAAAATTATTGCAGCAAGCTCACTCACTCTGTGAAAGCCTTATTAAATGCTAAACATGCGCGCACACACACACACACAAATATATACAACTTAGAGAAAAATAGCTCAATATAACATATTTAGTGAGGACAACCCAGATACATGAATCACCAGAAATAAGAAGTAATTGAAGAAGAAGGAGGAGAGGAAGAAAAAGGAAATTACATCTTAACTGCCCTCCATTTTTCACCTGTTTGACATTTTTTGTGGTTAAAAAGTTTCAATGGGCTATTTCAGTAAAATAAGGTTCTCAGAAAAATTAGAAAAAAACCTAGGCTGTGTAGGAATCCATCTTTTGTGAATTGTGACAGAGGAACTTGCCTACCTACTTCCCTTTTGTTTATTATCTAATATCTTGAGTATGGCCCTAAGGGGACAATGTAGTCTAGGATTTATTAATACTCCCTCTTACAATTTTAAGTAAGCATTTATATTATAAAAATGATGGAAACAGACAAAATGGTCCTTTTTTTCTTTCTTAAAATAACTTAATTCTTTTTGTTTGAACTCCCACAGGAAACTGTTATGCTAATTTTAATGCAAATATAAGCAAACCACTAATCCCTGATGGTAGTTTAATTTTAATCACTTGACACATCAGGCATTTATAGCTGAGGACAAAGAAAATTATATATATGTGTGTGTATGTATGTATGAAAGCATACAAGAAATAATCTATCCTTTATCTCAGGAGTAACCAAAGGTCAATCAAATGGCTTGGTATTAATGTTATTAACTTAAATTAAAAGAAAAATATCAATATACCAATAAAAATAGTGGTTGCAAGTCAAGTAGCACGATGTTGGCTTTATCAAATGATAAGAAAAAATATTCAATCAGGATAGGAACATGAAACAAGAAATGAGCCCAACAGTTGTCTGTACCTACACCTACTACAGCATCAGAGCTGATTTCAATAATTGAATAATCACAGAAATGAAAAGTACAGCTGTATAAAAAGAGTCATAGAGGGGAAGATAGGCATCTTCTATTTTAAATCCTATTAAGTTAGCCATTTTCCCTGTATGCATACATTTAAGATAAATATAAACAGAAAATGTTTATAAGCTTCTTTGTTTTATTTAATAGTATAACTTCACTCTCCTGTGAGATCCTTAAGTTCCTTAAGTTGTGCACAGTCTTTGGGGAGAGGTAGGTGCTTTAAAATGGCAGCTCTAGAAATCCTGAGGTTGAACAGTGAGCCACTCAAAGTAGGTAAAAGAAAAACTGTATGTATAAAGCTGTATCAACTTGTCTGTTGGAGATTTTCTCTGATGCTCAAGTAGCTCTATCAAGGATTTGGAAGCCTCTCCTGTAACTGCTCTTTCAAAGAACTGCAGAAGGCTGTTTCCTAGCAAAACAAAATTGTGAGAAAAAGAAGCAGCTGACATTTCTGTGCTTAGTAGTTGGGATCCTCAAGCAGACGTCTTTTAATTACTCTCTTAAAATGAAGCAATTCAAATCTCCATTCCTCAAAATCATCTCACTTAGTAGGTTATTAATTAAAATGTGCATATGTATGTATGTATACTTAACATCCTTCCTCTCAGTGGCTAACATCCACTCAAAATGCTTTTTTTTTCAGACAAAAACTTATCTAAAATTTTCTTTTTCAATTTTTAAACTAATCATGAGATAAAAAACCAAACTAAACCAAACAAACCCAAACCCAAACAAAGTAAGGAAAAGAAGCACCATTTCCATTTTGTTCTGTTTGGAAAAAAAAGAAATAAATCTGTAACTCACTGACAAACTAAGGTTTCCTAAGCCTTACTCTTGTCTGTTAGATCTAAAGTCTCTGAAGATTTACATGAAAAAGTCCTGATTTCTCGAGTCTGGGTTAGTCATAAATCAGAAAAAGTTTCGTCCAGTCCTGGCTGTCTTCATCAGACAAACTTCTTTCCTGAAAGCTAGGAAGTAAATTATGACATTGCATAGTGAGACCAAAGACAATTCTGAAAGGGGCTCTGTAACTGCATTTAGGAAAACTGGTGTCTCAGCTCTACCTGACTTTCATTCTGCTTAGTAAACATTAAGAGTTCATAAGTGCAGTTTTTCTTCCTCATCTTCTGTCTTCATTACAGAGCAATCATGTTTTCCAGTAAGACTATCTGAACTCAGTGCTGCCAGATACTTCTTGAATGGCAATTTCATTTTAAATACAAAAAATGTTTACTTTTCAAGATGGGTTTTATTTTTTTTTATTCTCTTCTGTTCTAAGAATATTGAAAATATACTCGCTTTTATTTCTTTCCTCAATAAATGCTAAAGCAATTTAATTTCCTCAAACAGTTGCCTTGAGTATTTCAAATCTAATACTAAAGAGGAAAAAAAACAGATACACATCTTTCCTTCTTTTCTTTGTTGATACATTCCTTTTTTGTTTTGTTTTGGGCTTTTTGTTTTGTTTTTTGTTTGTTTGTTTTTGTTTTAAGACAAAATTTTTATTGTACCCTACTGTACGTTCAAGGAGTTTTCTTAAGTGTAGGAGTGACTTAGACACCTAAGATTTCCACCATAGGCAAAATCATGGAAGTTTTCTGAAACTTTTCTTATTCTATTAATTTCTGAATGCTTTTTTCATCTGCATATGTTTATTTTATATATGTCCTTAAAAAAAATAAATGAATAATCAGGGAAATAAATTCTCAGAAGATCATATACCATGGTACTGTCATACTAATCTAACTGTATTTTTAGGAATGATTGTTATTTTTAGAACAATTTATATTTAGAATGGCATGGAGCTGCCAAGATTTGTATTTCTGAAGTGTACCAAAAAAAATCCTGAAAAAAGAATCAAAAGTCACTTAGTAAACTAGCTTCTCTGTAGAGATAACTCTAATTTTCTGTGTTTTACATAAAGCAGCCTGTGGATTGTAGCTTAACCTTCTGCGAGCTACTGCTTGGGATAACCTGAATTGTATGCAGTAAGTAGGTGGCAAAACCATCTGAAATTCATGGGCATTAAGCATCTTGGCTACAGCACACAATGACTTAATCATTTAAGTATTATAATTGGTAGATAACTCCCAAAACAACATCAGTGCAATGCCCCCTATATGAATAAAACCTGTGAGTCTTTTCCATAGCACTGTGCTTCAAGAATTCATGAGTATTTTTTCCTTTTGCTACTTGCAATCATTATTTTTTCTTTGGATCTTTTTTCAAGAACTGATACTCATTAATCAGAAACCGTCTGTAATGATGTACCAGTAGCAAGACTTCTTTCTTTGCCTTCAGCAATTCTTCAAGTATCATAACTTTAAAGGTTTATGATTCATTAGACTTACATGTTTCCTATAATAAGTTATTTTACCAACATAAATGAAGCAATAATATGCACATTTTCACATTTTAGGGAGGGGGATTTGACAGAATTCTCAGCTCTGCTCTAAATATCCTGTGCATTTCTACTTTACATATAAACATAGTCACTTTGTATCTGTGCTACAAAAATAATGACTATGAATTTTTTTAGAATACAAAATATTGCCTGTGGAAGTCTATAGATACAAAAACAAAAAAAAATGTGCAGTGAACTTCCAGGGTACAATTTCCCCTAGGGATAATAGCATTGTTTCTCTTGGTTTGGAATCAAAGCTTTGTCTATTGAAGATGCCCATAGGTCAACATAAGTAATTTTTAACAGCAGGGCTTTTCCTACTGTTAATTGTAAGTAACATTTAAGAAATTACCACCCCCACCCAAAAGTTACCCAATTCCAAAAATTGCCATAGAAAATGCACAGTTGTTCAGTTATAATTTATAGTAACTCTGTAAAATTACAGTTTTTAGATACAGGACCATAGGAATGACTTGAAAACATGCATTCTGAGTAAAATTAAAATTCTTAATGTAATTTAATTAAATTACTGTCAATTAATATTCATTACTTGAGAAAGAGCAAAAAATACTGAGCTATCAATGTGACTCAGAAAAGGAAAAAAAAGAAAGAAAAATTGCATAACACTGAGTCGTCTGAGATATCATTCATTGAGACAGAATTTATGCAATTTGAAGGTTAATATGCTTTTATATAATAGTATTTTCAATTTTAAAAGTATATTCTAAAATAAGATAGTAGTCTTAATCTGAATTTTTCGTTCCTTTTTCTTTCATGATATCTGACTTCAAAAGAAGTAAAAAAAAAAAAAATTCCAGTAAATAATGTATATGCTCCAATATCAAAATCAAAATATCTTCTGACAGTATGTGAGTTTTTCATTAGTATTTGTATATATAGGTCCAATATTCAATGTACTGTAATGTGGCATCTCAAAAAAAAATACTCATAAAGTTTTGAGAGTCTTCCTTTGGTCCTTGATTCATTCTTCATCACTTAGATGTACAAGGTTCATTTTTGAAAAAAAAAAAAAAAAAAAAAAAAAAAAAAAAACAAACCAAAGCAAAAAATGAACAAAAAGCCAAATCAAGAAAAAAAAAAAAAAGACAAGAAAACTTACAATGTTCTCTAGTATTATTATCCCTGCATAACAAAACAAGAATTTCAAATGAAGTGTAGATACATGTATATAAAAACTCTACTCCCTATGTCGCCAAAATGGTTTAGCAATTTATTACTGTTCTATTGCCATTTAAAATTTTTTTTGCTAAATGACCTAGTTGAGACAGATTGCTTACTGCTGTGAAGAGGCTTATATAGCACTAAATATCATATATGAAACAGATGTCTAGATTTCTTCTTATATTGTGATTATAACTGAACAGGATTCAGAGAACCATTTTATTATGACATCAGATCTATAACAGCAAATGCTTTATGTCCTGTTGGAAAGTATTCTGGTGATAGAAAGCTCCTGCTTTTGGCTTTATAAAGCTGTGAGAAACACAGGCATCCCAAATTTCCTTCTAAAGATCAGGTTTGTCTTTTACTGAATTTTGGATTACTGACATAGTATGGTGATCAAGTAAAAGAGAGGTGAGGGGAGAAGAATAAATTCTAATAAAACCAGGAAAAATTGGCAGCAATTTTGACAATGACTGATATGTTGGAATTTTTATGTCAAAGGGTAAAATCACTGAGCAGAGTACACAGGTGGCAAACGTTTTATGCACTTCATGATTCATATTTATAATATAATTGACATTTTATACATAATATGCAGTTTATTATTTATATCTATTTTTTTCTTAAGGAGACCACCATATAGGGGAAGTAGTGTGTATGAATGCAATATAACACATGAAGGTTTCTTTTTTATATAAATTAAAAAGAAAGCTTTTCACCAATCGCTAATATGAAGTCATTATTAACTAATGTATTAAAATAATCTGACTCACTTCTTTTGAGTTTGAAGAGTTCATTATATACTTAATGATCCTGACAATCTGCAGCTCTTGCTTTTCTCTGAAGGGAATGGCAAGAATTAAGTTTCTCTATCTGATTTACATACTGGTGTAGAGTAAGTATATTTGTGATAAAATAGCAATCATTGCAAATGAAAGGAGTTTTCAAAATTCCTTTTCCTACAGCTTTCCAGTAAAGTTAAAAGTCCATTTCTATTTGGTTAGATCTTTTTATTGTTAAAGGCACATTTTTAATGAAAATGAAATTGGATAGTAAATTTCATCAAAATCCTAATTGAACTAAAAGGAAGAAAAAATAGAGTACTTTAAATTTATGGTCTTCATGTAGCCTTGGAACACAAAATGGAATCTTACATAGATTACCTATGCTATCAGAATGTTTTATTACATATTAGAAATATGAGATTTTTTTTTTAATAAATCTGATCTCCTTTAAGTTGTTTTTTTCTATTGTTTTAATACATCGGGCCCACAGGACATTCAATTTCAGCAGAAGCAGGGAGATGAAGTTACAACTCTGTATTCATTGGTAGTGTTAGTGCAATAAATAATATGAAGGGTGGTGTGAATTCATAGCAGTTTCGTAATCACATGGAACCGTGCACTTGAGATTCAAGGGAATGGTTAAATTACAGTAAAGCCCAAAGGTCCTAATTTAGCAGTTACAGGAACATAAAGTTGTCTGTTGTTTATGATCAGCGCTGCACATGAACTTACATTGAACTTCTTGAAAAGCAGACAGACTTTGGTGGATTTTTGCAGTCTCTATGTGAGTAGTGAAGGGCACAACATGTAGATATTCAATTTGTTTCTGGTAGCCATCCAAATATCTTCTTATACAAGTAAATTGTGGAAGTATAATTAAATCAGTATATATGATATCTAGTCATCTGTGCAACTCAACCATATGATCACTTGTCTCCTATCATTACTCACTATAATAGTACCATTTCTGACATATTCATTCTTTACTTTGAACCACATATATATGGTAACTCTGTTTTCTTTTGCATTTCTCAACTGTGATCCTGTAATTTTGACTTCTTTTAAATGTTACTCTCAAGTTACAGATGCTTGGAATCTGGATTACCAATATTTTTAAATCAGAGACAAAAAGACTTAAAACTATATCATTATATTACTGTCTGAAGACCATAATTCCCAATTGGAGATGATCTAATACTGGTATCAAAATATTATAGCAGATTATTGAAAGGTTTTGCCTTTCAGAAGATTAAATGTAGACAGGCCCTTTATCAAGATTATAGTGTTTTTGCATTTCTGTGGGGAATTGCGGTTTGTTTTGGTTTGTTTTTTTGTTTTTTTTTTTTTAAATGAAATTCTGCTGGAGTTTTAGAAGTTTGTTCACCAGATTTTGCACCAGTCTGTCTTTTCCTAAAGAAGTATTTATGACTAAAACCTGATAATTAAACAAAGAATAACTTTTGGTGACTATTACTTGATATAGTGTCATCGAAGGATATATATGTATTGTTAAACTTCTATGTAGTAGAATTTACTCTCCTGTTTTACTGAAAAATAATTATTAATTCACTTTCAATTAAAATGTAAATATAATAATTTATTAAGTTATTATACTGTAGTTTCTTATTGTATCGGTTTGAAAGCAAAACCAGTGAGAGACTCCAAGTCAGAAGTACAATTTAATAAGAGAAAGAAGAAAAGAAGTAAAATAAA
>VZUI01057708.1:0-17961 GCA_013401135.1 Cettia cetti | reverse complement strand
CGCTTCGCCATTGGCCGGCGGGCCCGCCGGACCGCGGCCCCATTGGGCGCTGGAGCGCCGCGGCGTCACCGCGGTGGCGGCGGCGGGACCGAGAGCGGACCGAGCCAACCGGGAGCGGCGGCGGCCGGCGCAGCCAGTGGCGAGGGGCGATCCTCAGCGCCAAAGGGAGCCACGCCTCCAGCCCCTATTTATAGAGGGGCCGGCAGCGCCCACCGCCTCTCCCGCTGTGCGCACGCTTAGCCGCGCCATGCGGCCCGCGCAGCGCCCGCCCCGCTCACGGCGTCTGCCCGCCGAGCGGCCGCGGAGCCCAGCGGCGCCGGGAGGCGGCAGCGGAGCTGTGCCCCGGCTGCCGTGAGGAGGTGGGTCCGGGGCTACCGCCCCTGGCTGTGGAGGTCGGCTGAGCTCCCTCGGGCTGTTCCCTCGCCCTGGGGTGGCCCCTGTCCCGTGATGAGCCTCACTGCTGTTCACATCATGAGCACGCCATGATTACTGCCCTTGAGCTGAGGACAGGCGGCACCGCGGCCCCCGTGCTGCCGGTGCTGTATCCCGGATCCCCCCAGTGCCGGCGCTCCTAACCAGTCTCCCTTTTCCCCAGGGCCGATGGCTGCTCCCCCCCCGAGGGACACGGAGGACACGCGTGGAAGGAAGCGGCTGCACATCCCCATACACACCCTCCCACCACCACCCCCGTCGCTTCCCGCCGCTCCCCGTGCCGGGAAGGCGCGGCCCCGCTGCCGCCGCCCGGAAGCCGCGGGGCGCGCCCGGAAGGCGGTGGCGGCCGGGAGGCGGTGCCGGGGCTGCCACGTTGGAGCGGTCCGGGGACGGGTGAGCGCCGGGGACGCCGAGGTGAGGGCAGGGACGGCGAAATCCTCTGGTTTATAAGTGTTTTCCTCCGGTTCCTGTCGGAAACGGGGCGAGGGTGGCGGTCCCGCTGGCCTGGCGGGGTGCACTCGAGGGCTCAGAAATAGGACCCAGAAATGAGCCGCTGAGGGTGCTCGGCGGCAGGGTCTCGGGAGGGTCTTCCCGGGGCTGAGTTTGTTTCGTGGGTTGAGGCAGGAAAGCTGCTGTAGGGTGCTCGATGCCTTGGTGCTGTGAGCAGAGGGTTTGTCACAGCTGTTGAAGCTTTGCCCACGTTTTCCTGTGTTATGTTCGCCACCCGTCAGTTTCCTCTACGTGTCAATGTTTCTCTGCCAATGGAGAGTTATTCCTCCCCCCGCCCCGAGTGTCCTCTGAAGAGGATGGCTTGGTTGTCTGTCTGTGGGATATCTTTAGGAAAACAGTCCCTCCGGCTGCTCCTGCCAAGTCCTAATGCGGCTCCTGGATCCGTGGCAGTGCAGTCTCACCATGCACCATTTAAGCATCGCCTTTCTTGGTCTTACTTTTCAGCAAAATGAAGCTGAAGGAAATAGACCGTACTGCCATGCAGGCATGGAGCCCTGCCCAGCAGCACCCCATTTACCTGGCCACAGGTGAGTTTTTTGGAAAGCATGTGCTAGCAGACCTCGGGCATCATGCAGTGGCTGCCGTGAAGGGGCCATTATTGAAAGCTGTAGAAGTTACTCTGTGTCCTGAGCGCTGGAGTGGGATGTGTGTTGTGGGGTTTAGAGTGGAGTTCTTGCATTGTGCCGATAAAAACATGCTCTGCGTTCTAAAAGTGACAGCAAGCATCCTCCTCCTTTCGCCAGGGAAAGGTGACACTAATCCTAAGCAGTAGTCACTTGTGGCTCCTTTGTAACTTTGATTGTGTTCTGTGCTTCATCAGAGAGAGGTACTTGCCCAAAGCTTTTCCTGACCATACTCATTAGGAAACACCCAAAGGGAGAACCATAGGGAGGAGAGTTGTGGGATTATATCTAAGTAACAAGCAGAAGCTTGACCCCATCTCAGGGTCCTTTTTGAAAGGATGATGTTTTTGTTCTCTTTCTTGTGCTGCATTTGCAGTTACTGTTCTGTGTATCATGGCTTTCTATCACGTGCTTCCTCACAGGTACATCAGCTCAGCAGCTGGATGCAACCTTCAGTACAAGTGCTTCTCTAGAAATATTTGAATTGGACTTAGCAGACCCTTCACTGGATATGAAGAGCTGTGCCACGTTCTCCTCTGCACACAGGTAGGCAGTGTTGTAAAAGAAAGGTACAGTGTGTCTAACCGTTATGTGTGGTATGTGTGGAAATGTCACTTTGTGTGGTTTGCCTTGCACTTGTTGAGGAGAGAAGCAGAAATTCAGCACTGAAAGATGAAGGCAAGTATGTGCAGTTGATACTGTGGGGCAGTGAGCTTGGAGTCCAAGCGAGCAGCTTGTGCTTTGACATAAAGAGAAAATTTTTGAATATATGTGTGGACCCTTTATCTCAGGAAGCCTCTGGGATTTGCAAGAGAACAGAAGAAAATTGTGAAAATATGGTGGCAACTTTTCATATTGCACCATCCTGTTTGTATTTAGGCGCTTCAGGGGGACTCCTGCAACATATCTGACTTGGGCTGTGTTGTGTGTGTTCCTACAGCTGGGAAGCAAAATTCTGGCTGCACAGCTCCACTTAGCTGTTAGTTCCTTACCACGTGCTTATCCAGACAAATTTTGTTAGCATCAGAGCATAGCAGTAGCACTCATAGCAGCTTTCTGGCTGAGCTGAAACAGCCACAGTCCCTTTTTAAATACTCAGCTCTGTGGGCAGAGCTGATGTCAACATGTCCTACTGATCTGCTCAGAGCAGGAGGCAGTATTGGATCTTGGAGTTTCATTGTTCTACCTTGTTTTAACTGTGACTGGGATTCTTCAAGACTTGCCATTAACTTACTGAATTTCTAGAAGCACTCCTTATAGCCAGGATGCAGTGCTCCTTGGAAAGTACTTCCCTTGAGCAGCAACACAAGAATTTGACTTTGCCCCAGAAAATGCATTAAAAAGGAGGTTGAGGGTTGCTTGTTTGTTTGTTTTTAATTCAAGATTAGATAGCAGTGTGTACGTCAGGCTCTATTTTGGTTTGCAGCAAATGAAAATGTACAGGTGATTAGACCCACAAAAGATAAATCCTTAATTGTCCCCCAAGGAAAGTTTTGCACTGCTTTTATAGAACAGTACTTTATCTTGGGAAGGGTAAAGGGCAGGAGAAAAGTAATTGCACAGTTAATTTTTGGGTTTTGTTCCTCACTGTTTCCTGCCTTCATTTTGGGTTGTTTTTAAGTCCTGTTCAGTCCTGCTGGTAATGCCTGGACAATCCTGTCAATCACTTTATTTCTTGGAAACCTGTATAGTTAGGTGCAGAAGCATAAAAATCATACTCAGGAATGGGTCTGTCTGATATCAATTTCCATTTGTAGCACTATTCTTTGGTGCACTCCTGCTGTAATCTCAACACTGGGAGCCTGAACTTGGCTGTTATGGTATTTCTCACCCAGAATATGCTCTTTGGGTAGCTTTCTGCAGTATCTGTCTTACCATGCTAAAGTTGTTGTGATTTAAAGAAATTACTTGAAGATTGCCCAGAGGTAGCAAAGAGATGAGCAATATTACAGTGAATGCTAAGGTATCTCTTTGCCACCTCCCAGTCAATGTGGGTTTGCTTTCTGCTTACATAACAGCTGAGAGGTGGCTGTGGTCATTTTATGTAGCACATATTAATTCTTTGTATGGCTTACTGCACAGGAATGCTGTTTATGCAGGAAGTTAATTGAGTTGAAGGGAATTTGGGTATTTACAGGTGGACACAATAGTGTTCTTAATGTCTGGAAGTGTGTTTGATTCCTCTTGAGTTAGCCTGAAAATAGGCTGCGGTCCAAGAGATGTGTCTGTGATGTTGACTAAACTTACTGAGTCCCTGGTGTGGCAGACAAAACACTTGCACATCCAAAAGCACGGATAATGGAATTCTTCTAGTTTCACCTGTCTCTTCTCCTGCATGAAACTGCTTGCAGATAGCAGAGCTTTTTCTCCAGGCTGTGGCTGGAGGGGCTTACAGTCCTTACTTTGATTACTCCTGTTGTGGTTGAGAGCATGTACCTGATTTTGCAGCTAGGAGATTGGAGATACCAGTTTTCAGGTTATTGGTTGTGCATGTTGTGCCTCTTGTTAAGGAGCAGAATTGGGGCTTGTCTTCCTGATGGAAGGGGTTTTGCTGAAACTCATCCTCAGGGAGAAATGCAGGCAATGCTTTTCTCTGACTTTAGCTGGGGTGAGCAAAACTGGGATGTATCAACCTAGGGGGAGCTGGTGGTACATGATTCTAAGACTGTGGGGCCCTCTGTGTCTTACAGGTACCACAAGCTGATCTGGGGCCCTCACAGCATGACCTCGGGGGACAGAGTGTCTGGAGTCCTGATTGCTGGGGGTGAAAATGGAAATGTCATTCTGTATGACTCAGCCAAAATTCTAGATGGAGAGGCCGAGGTAATAATAGCCCAGAAAGACAAGCACACGGGACCAGTGAGAGCTCTTGATGTCAACATGTTCCAGGTTGGTTTTTCTACTGTTCCTCTTAACATACCATCAATAGAGGAGTGGCCTATCTTAACTTGTAACATCTGATGTTTCTGCTACTTCCCCTCCCCTGAAAAGCATGAACTGTATTTGGTGTTTAAGTGTGTGTTTGTATATAGTAGGAAAAACCTGTCCCATTTCAGGATGGAGGATGAAAGTGCCTGAGGTGTCTGCTTCGTTCCTTTCCCTCATCAGTTTACCTTGTCAATTTAGTTGGTCTTTTTAGCTCTGCTCACATGTGAAGTAGAGGTGCTCGTCAGGGTGTTTTTAGTCAGTCTCTTCTCGTAGCTTCTGTGCATTGTGCCAGCCACACAGGAAGGAATTATGTGCTCTCCTTCATGTTTCTGGTGAGATCAGTTTTCAACTATCTCCTTTGGGGATTGTGTAGGATCCACCTTCATGGCCTCTAAGTATTGTTGTTTGGAAAGAGGAGACAGCAAGGAAACACAGCCGTGTGGCCTCTTTAGCAGAAGGCTTCTCAAAGCCACCAATCCTTCCCACATCACCAATGAGCACTTAACTTCCTTCTAGATACAGTGTGTTGGTTTTTCCTTGTTGCCACCAGCTGTGTGAGAATTCAGTTGGATTTGTTTCCTAAATAACACTTCTGTCCCTGCACACTTGCCTCCAGCAAGGCTGTACTGTGTTCATTGTGTCCTCTCTGAATTGCTTCCTGTCCCTTTCTGCCTTTTATGAACTCAGGACTTGCCTGTCATCAGCCACAAAATGTGACCAAAGGGCACTTGGTGACCTTGGCTCCTGTTGCCCTGCCTGGACTTTTGCATCCCGGGTGCAGGAGTGCTCTGGATGGCTGCCCTCACTGTGGGCAGGGCAGGAATGCCACACTGTCCAGAGCTAAGCTCTGTGATGGCTGTAACTGCAGCACTGCTTCCTCCTCTGCCCTGTCACTTTTTTCCCTGTATCTTTTTCTGTATCCTATGCTGATAGGGGAAATTTGCAGAGTCCTGCAGATCTGATGCCTCCCAGCAGCTAAGACTGGGAAAGCTGATGCTGAAAATACTCTTAATGTCTATTAATGTTTCTTACAGACTAATCTGGTGGCCTCTGGTGCTAATGAGTCTGAAATCTATATCTGGGACTTGAACAACTTTGCTACACCAATGACACCTGGAGCAAAGACACAGGTACCAGATTTGTGTTTATTAAATTCTCCAGAGCAGACTCATGTAAAAGGTGCATGGCAGTTAAGTGAGAGCTGATTAAAATTTGCATTTTTAAAGCAGTCTCAAGGACATGGAGGGGGAGAAGCCTCTTGAAGTCTAATTTGGGTAGTAGCTGCATACAAGGGTGACTGGATGCTGCTGCTTCTGTAGCCCCCTAGAGAGCAGTATCCTGGCTGGGCCTGTAAGGGCAAGTGTGCACTGGTCCATGCAATGAGTTGTGCGCTCTGCTTCTCCTACAGCAAGCCTGGGTGTGCTGTCTTCTTTACCCACAACAGACCTATAGTTTTGGCTTGCTGCACAGGCCAGCCATGGCTAAAAAAACGTGGCTAAAAACTTGGCAGTTTTTAGTTAAGAAATGGTGTTTGGCCAGGGAAAGCTGTAGTGTCCCCTTAATCTTTGAGAAATGTTGCTTTTATCAAGCAACAAGCAGAGTCCCTCAGGTTACACTCCTCTTCAAATACCATAACCATTACATGTCTTTTAGTCGTCCTCTGCGTGTTTCACTGCATGCACAAATCTGAAGATGGTGAAGGTACACAGAGAAAAACAGGAGAAAGATAAAAAGCAGCCACTGAGAAGTCAGATGATGAAGCAGTAGGTTTTGCAGTTACTTTGATGCATTTCAGGAAGCGATTTAATTGCTATACTCAAGATGAGTATAGATGATCTGTGGGGAAAAACAATAGTCTTTTGTGCTTTTTGCCTTGTGAAGGAAATGGAAGAATGGGAGGAAGTTGTTTCAATGCAGAAGTATGCTTCTGTTACTGTTACAAAATTGCACAGAAGTTAATGAAGAAGGTTACTGGAAAATGGGTTTATTACTGCGTGATAATTTGGAGACAAAATAAGTGTGCAAGTGGGATGAGAAGTAATCTTCAGTTTAAAGATTTTTAGTTTTAACTCTGTGGCATTTGGTTACTTTGTTTAGTTCAAGTAATTTATTAACATGTAGGCATTTGAGAGGATGCTCACCATAGAGATCCCTGTAAAAGACTAATGTCTAATAGTGATTTTTTAGGCTGGGATATCTTTCAGTCCATATGCATAATGACTAGAAATAATTGGGCAACGACCTGGGTTAATACTGCTTTTAATTTTTGGTCTAAAAAGAAGCATTGGGGGAATAAAAAACCTCAAGGAAATTCTCCAAGCAAACCTTTATTTTTGCAAAGTAAAAACCTAATAGTGCAAGAGAAAAGAGCAGTTCATATGTCTGGATATACTTTCATGGAGTAATTTTCTGTTCTTGAAGACAGTTTTGCTTAGTCTTGCTTTAATTACTAATGTGTGGTTCTGTAAAGCAGAAAATAACTTCACAGAGAAATTCTAGCAGCTTATAAATCAGTATTTTCAGCTGTTGTACACTACAGCACGTGTAGAAAAGGAAGCCAGAACACACCCAGTACGCGGGGCACTCTCCTCGCAGATTTCTCACTTAGCAAGTGCTGACAGTATCAGGGTTTGGGTCTGCAGTGTGGCGGGGTTGTGACGGGCTGTTTGTTGTGTGTGTGCGGCAGCCTCTGGAGGACATCAGCTGCATTGCATGGAACAGGCAAGTCCAGCACATCCTGGCATCCGCCAGCCCCAGTGGCCGAGCCACCGTCTGGGACCTCAGGAAGAACGAGCCCATCATCAAAGTCACTGACCACAACAACAGGGTGAGTGCTCTGCTGCAGCTGCTTGCAGAGAGGCGTAGGAATGGGTCATGGCACCCTTCTTGGGGGACAGATACTGGTGCTTGGCCCAGTTTGCTCTTGAGAGCATGTTTGTGCAGGAGGGATTGTCAGCATTATAAGTTAAAATAGCCAGATGCAGACTGAAGCAAGGCAAGGCACACAGATGTCCTATCAGAGTGATGATTTAATTTTGAGAAAGTGCTTATTGCTCTGTTTGGGGCTACCACAGAAAGATGGGTTTTTTGGTTTTTTTAATTTTGCCACAGAGAAGCATGGCATTGAGCAGGTTACAGAGGCGCTGTCTCCTATAATTATAACCACCATGGCACCCCTTTAGGCAGTGTAAATGTAAAAAAGAGCCTGTTCAGCTCATGGAAAGTGACATATTTGTATAATTTTGTACTATTTTAAATAAAATATTGCTATAAAAAATTCCAAAGATACAGCAATAGTTAAAAATGAAACTTAGAAGTGGGTGGTTGTGAAGTAGCTCACTGTATTATTATTTTGATAAACTGTGTAACTTTGTGTTTTCTGTGTTTGTTGCCTGACATAACAGCAGCACAGTAGGCTGTCTTCATGTGATGGTAGTCCTGTGATGCAATGTTCTCATGACAATAACCTCTGCCTAATGTTGGCTTTTATTAAAATAGCAATAAAAATAGTAGAGAAAAAGCATTATATGGTGAGCTTTAGTGTTTTCTTACATTAAAACATAGGACTGTGAAAGAGTCAGCACAGTGTAATCTTTCTGAGAGGACCTTGGGAAACTTAAGTGGAATTCTCCTCATTCACAGGAATAAGGAGAATATCCCAGTCAGTGCACTCAGAAATAATGCCTGGAAACACAGCTGCAAATTCCCTTGCAGCAGCGTTTTACCATGCACACAGACACATTTGGTCTAGTTTTCTCTTTCCTTCCGTGCTGCTCAGTTATGTGATGTTCTGACCCGATGTTGCCCCTCAGATGCACTGCTCAGGCTTGGCGTGGCACCCTGAAGTTGCCACCCAGATGGTTTTGGCCTCAGAGGACGACAGGCTGCCCGTTATTCAGATGTGGGACCTAAGATTTGCCTCCTCACCACTTCGTGTTCTAGAAAGTCACACAAGGTACGAGTCTTACGCAGCGTGGTGTGCTCCGTGGTGCTTGCACCGTTGGTGACTGTCCTGGTTTGTACATCTCACTTCCTGCTCTTCCCTGTGAAGGAAAGCTCCCTTGGTGGTGGCAATTTCAGCTGCAAGCAGCGCTGTGTGCTGGCTTGCTGACCATCCAGTCCTGTGCCATGAAAGATGTGCCTTTTTGGAGCTTGGTATTCTGAAGGAAACAGGCCCCAAAATTAAATAAATAAACAAACCCTCCAGGCTGCTGAAACAGTGAAGCTACTAGTTTGTTTCTAATTTTTTAAGAAGAGGAAGCTAAGGAAAAAAGAACTAGTAGTAGTTGATTTTGGCTCACTAATGTACTAAAGGTGCACCCAGGCACATCCTCACGTCTGGATTTGCAGTGTTTCTGTGCCCCTCAGTCCCCTAAATGCCATAGTTTTGGGTATAGTGGATGATTTTGTTAAATTCTTGTCCCTCCTCCATTGTTGATGGAACTTCCCTTATTGCTCAAATACAATGCTTGATTAAGAAGGGAGAACAGTGTTGTGGCTTCTACCAAAACTGTGACCAGTGGGTTCTGCTGACTGGAATGTCTTGCTGATCAGAAGCTGAAAAACTTCCTAGTTTTTCCTATGGGTTTGCACACTGGATATTAGTGACACCGCAGGCAAACAAACCATACTGTTACTAATGCTCAGGTTCTCCCATGTGACTATTGCATTTAATTTTCAGACACAATGACTGAATCTTTATTCCTTTTCATGCTGAAAATAGAAAACGTCTATTTCAACAAAACAAGGGCCGATTAACGTTGAAAAATTCCTCCTCTAAGAGGAGGGTGTGGAGAGGGCATTTTGACATGTGATGCTGAACTTCTAAATGTGCTTTATTTATCACCATTTTGCATTTACATTAGCTTTTTTGTTTTTGTGGCTTTTCATGCAGGGGTATATTGGCCATTGCTTGGAGTATGGCAGATCCAGAGCTGCTACTTAGCTGTGGGAAGGATGCTAAAATTCTCTGCTCCAACCCTAACACAGGCGAGGTATTGTATGCATACCACTTTAGAAACCCCAAAAATGTCTGTTCAGAGGTGGCATATGCAAAGCACATGTTCCTGTGCTTGCATTCCTAGGATTGATGCCTCTGTGGGATGTTGCTCCCTATCCTATTTGCTTATGTGTCTTCTGAGATTTTTCTGGTGGTGCAGGATTCCTCCCTGGTATTGTCAGTATTACCAGCCTTTGTTCTTGCAGCTTCTCTCTTACTGAGTGGTGATGTCCCTGCTCATTGTAAGAGATGGAAATGTCTCCACCTAAACTACGTATATGCTTCCTACTCTTTTGTTTTGGTTGTGGCTGGATCATTGCTGCAATTGCCTTTTTCCTTCTATAAGAACTTTATCCAGACAGGAGGGTTTTTGTAGGTTGCCATAGTAATAGCAGATCAGTGAGAGACACTTAAATGTGTTCCCACTCCAGTCTTTTGGGCCTGGGGATACCTTCCAAAGGGAATGCAGATCTGTTTTTCAAACAGTGTCCCTAGACCAGGAGAAAGGCTTCAGACATGCTGGAGGGCTCCTTGCCTCCAGTGGGCCATAATTGTGGAGTGGGAAGTGTTTTTAAAATTCAGACATTGGCCCAAAAGTGCAAAAGCTGTGCAGTGTTAGATGAGTTATCTGAGCTGGATCCTGTGCTGTTACAGTTTTTACATGTGGTAGAATCATACTGCATGTTTTTATTATAAAAATAAAAAACAGTTCCTTGGTAGAAGGCATTTTTCTGACAGCTAGCATTTTGTTCTCTGAGTTTCTCCTGGTTTATGGTTGAAAGTCTGCTGTAAGGGGGGGGCTTGTCTGTTCCAGGGCACAAGAGGCTGTCTGCCCAGGGTGCAGGTTTTACCCTTTTCAGTTTTCCCATGGAAACAGACTTCCTCCATGTAGAGTGTGTGGATACCTAAAGCTAGCGTGAACATCAACAGCTCACAGCTCTCAGTGGGACAGCACAGACATACCCCACCTGCCTCATTTGTCCTGTGTGGGTTAAACAGAAGATATAATGGGAGGAGAAGGAGATGAAGCAGTGGTGTGTGATAATCTGCTGTTTGGAGATCATCAGTGTTTCCCACTGTTAGTGGTGTGGTGATGTGGAGGCTGCTGGGCAGCAGGAAGAGCGCACCAGTCTCAGGGCACACGGGAAGATTGTTGCTATTGGACAGGGTGCTCCATGAAAGCTGTGATTAGTTGGGCTTGGTTTTGTTCCCCAGGTGCTGTACGAGCTGCCCACGAACACCCAGTGGTGCTTTGACATCCAGTGGTGCCCCAGGAACCCTGCTGTGCTGTCTGCAGCCTCCTTCGACGGGCGCATCAGTGTCTACTCCATCATGGGCGGCAGCGCCGATGGCTTGAGGCAGAAACAAGTTGACCAGGTGTTGAAAATTGTTCGGCTAAGAATGGGGACAGAAAAAGCGGGAGGGGAACAAAATATGGGAAGTTTGCAGTGGATGTCTGCAGCCCTGCTTGCAGGAGTACCACTTCAGTGCAAATAAACGTTTAGTTTGTTAGAGAAATGTCACTTCTGCTTTTTCCCCTCTTGTGTTATCAAAGCTCTCCTCGTCTTTTGGGAACCTCGATCCATTTGGCACGGGCCAGCCCCTGCCTCCCCTGCAGCTTCCCCAGCAGACTGCCCCACAAAGCGTGGTGTTGCCTCTGAAGAAGCCACCCAAGTGGATCCGGCGACCCATGGGAGCGTCCTTCTCGGTAAGGAAGAGACAGGGACAGGCAGGGTTGGCCAGGCAGGTAGGGACATAATGCTGGCACCTGCTAAACTCCTTAGGAAGGGGGCAGTTCAGTGTGATGGTCCACCTTGGGAGTTCTTCCCGTTTGCCATCATAATGGGAGATGCTTGGGGCAGCTTCCAGGCAGGGCATTGGGGACAGCAAAGGCCTGACCAAAATGCTTGGGAAAAAGAAATGTTGCTGAGAGACATTTGCTTGTGTGTTGGTTAGGGCTTCGCTTTTGTTTCTGTGCAGTGCTTGCTTCAGAGTAAATAAATATACATTGGGGGGGAATGAGACCAAACTGGGCAAGTGTCTGAGACTTCATAGCTTCAAGCTGCACTCATGTCAGTCAGTGTGGTGGAGAATAGTCACGTTAGCTTTGATCAAGGTAGTCAGAGTTGCTGTAGCAGCACAAGGCTGGGTTCCTCCATGGCTGGTTGATTGGCAGAGGAGCCAGCTGAGGGGATGGCAAGCTCTGCTTTTTGCAGCTCCTCGGCTGCACTTTTGGCTTACTTTCTAATCCACATGCCATTTATTTGGGAACTTCTGGAGATTTTAGCCTGTCCATTTGAATTTGATTTCTCTGCTGCAATACTTCTCAATTTTCATCATTGTATGTCTGCTTGTTCTTGATCTGATGCACAAATTAAATGCAACTTTCTCCTGTCAAAGAGAAGCGATGTTGCCTAGCCACTGACTGATGTGTCATTCTATGATGTTGTTTATTCCCTTATTTGTCCTGGTTTCCTAGGAGCTAGGTGTCAGTCTTTTCCCTGGCTAGGCTTTTGCTTTTTTCTAATGCAGGTTTTACTGGACTGGCCCATGTAAATTAACTTGGAGCTATAAAACGGAATAATATCATGAGCCCCTTCTAATTATTTTCTTGTCGATTTTAACTCTTCAAATGTTGTCACAACTTACTGCCTATCTCAGTAGAGTTTCAGCTACTAAACAGCCTGGCAAGAGCAGGGCAGACATCATGCTTGTGCATTTATTTAATGATGCATAGGCAGTTGATGCACAGTTTCTTTGGCAATTGCATTGCAATATCATGAGATACTTCACTGATGTTGGGTACTGTATAGACCCATAGCTCTAGCTCTCAGTCTCTGGTCTGTCTTTTGTCTGAGAAAAAAAAAAGGCACAGGAATGGCTGTGCTTATAAATCCTATTAAATGTGAACCTACTTATCCAACAAGCTCCTTACATGCATAGAAATATGGGGTGGGGGTGAACAAATAAATGAGCAGATGTCAGGAGTGTTCAGTTATTGGACAATAATCATATGTTATAGAAAATGCATTTCTCATACATGCTCCCCTGCTGTATACTTGTATTTTCACATACTGCATGTGTGCTTCAATTGCAGTTTGGAGGCAAGCTGGTGACATTTGAGAATTCCAAGTCTCCTCAGCAGCCAGGCATGGAGCAGCAGCAGCAGCATCCCCACGTCTACGTGAGCCAGGTTGTCACAGAGAAGGAGTTCCTGGCCCGCTCAAACCAGCTGCAGGAGGCTGTGCAGTCCGAGGGCTTTGTCAGCTACTGCCAGAAGAAAATCGACATGGCCCTGGCTGACTTCGAGAGGAACGTGTGGGCCTTCTTAAAGGTGACAGGGGGACAGCCCTTCAGGAGTTCCCCGTGGGCTGGGAAAGCCAGGACATGGTTCCTTCTGCACATTTAGCTGAAGAGGTGCTGGGAACCAAAAGCTGCAGGCTGTGGGAATGGTGCCCATCAGACACATCACTGGAGGGGGCCCAGCAGGAGAGGGAGGGCCCTCAGGACCAGGGGTGTTTGTGGGGTGTGTGAGGAGTCATGGCAAAGCAGAGGTGTGGGTGAGGGTGTCCCACGGATTTTGATATTCTCCATCAGCACATATTTGTACCAGGAGCTGGTGAGGATTAAAGCTTTGGGATAGCTTTAGATGGGATTTTCACTGCTCACTCTAAGGATTTAGAGGTTTCCAAGTGAAGCAGATAAACAGATTGTTCACCTACAATTACCAGATGGAAGGCTTGCCCACCTGTTCAGGTGCCGAAGTCACTGGAGATTTTTGCATTTCTCTTCATTACATTCAGTCTGTTCAGTCAGTCTCACTGGGTCATTTGTGCCAGTGAGGGAGAAAATGAAAAATGGTGAATTGCATTACAGTCTTTAACTTTTTTAAGGTGAACTTCGAAGAAGATTCACGTGTTAAATACCTCGAGCTCTTAGGATACAGGAAGGATGATCTGAGGAAGAAGGTAAATGTGTGATATGTGAGATAAATAACTTTTGAGTAATTTCAGAATTCTTACAGGAAACAGTTTGCTCTGTTGGGTGTTTTCATTAGTTGTCTTCTTGCAATATGAATGTTCAGTGGAAATGGCAGAGCAGGCAACACACTTCAGAGTTGTGTCTGCATCTGACTGTCCGTTGTTGATGTGAAATTCTCACTCATCAAGAAGCTTTGATATTTATTGATTCAGGCTATTGATGTAACTTTGCTACGTGACATCTTTCTACTTGAGCATTGTGGAATGGGGTCTGCTTTTAGGCTTTCTGGTTGAAGAACATGTAAGCAGTTTTCATTAACTAGGAAAACCTGGCATAGTCTTGTGGGAGTCATCATTCATTTTGAAAGAAAAAGGAAAAAAAAAACAAGCCTGAAGGTCAAACGTGGTTACATTTGGAAAAGCAAAATTTGGATCACTGGGAAGTAATTTGCACATCATTATAGACCTTTCTTCCCAGTTGGAAGATTTTTACTCAGTGTTACAGGGAGTTAGCTGCTGTGCCTTTTGGCTCTGTTGTTTTCAGTTGTCTACCCAGGAACTAGTATTTCTTCAGTTCTGTTTGAGTGGATTTTAACATTTGACTCATTTTCATGATATCAAACTCATGTTTTATTTTCAAAGACTGGCTCCATTAAAGTGTCATTGTCCTCAAAATTAAATGTCCTTCAGGGCAAAATTGATATGATTATGGAAAAAAAAAAAGGTTATGGTTTTGATAACAGTTTGTCCTCAGCTAATAAATATTTGTGCAAAGGCAAGCACAGCAAGGGTAATCCTGTTTTTGAAAAGCAACTCTCAGTTAGAAAATTGAGTTGAAATTTAGTACTGGTTCTGCAGAGTGGCCTCATGAGATTAAAGCCCACTGCTGGCTTTTGCTCTGGGTTTGATATGCCCTGTGCATGGGGAGAAGCTGGGCAAATGGGCACAGCTGAAATGGGTGGCCTGGAATGCTGGGCCCATCCCATTATTTCAGTATTTAGGAAACAGATGAGAGGAGCTACAATGCCCTGTTTTTATGTATCTGTTTTCTGAAAACATTCCACAAAGAAGTTAAGTCCATGTTTTTTTCAGTATCAAGAAGCAGCACAGTACAGCTCATCTGAAAGCTTGTGATGCCCAGATGGAAAGCTCACTAAATCACAACTTAGTTTTCCTATTATTGGTGGCATTAGGAAGGTAAAAACAGGGATCACAGATTTCAGCTTCTTGTAATAAGCTGCTAAGAACATGGAAAGGGTGGGTTGTATTCTTAAAACCTGTGATTCTCATGCAAGCTAAGTCCTGGATTTCTCATTTTTACTGTAAACCAGTGATTAAAAAAGAAAGAGAAAACTGTCTCCAGCAATTTGAGCTCAGCTCTTTACACAAACCAGCCTACGAGGGTAAAATAAAGCCTACAATACAAAAAACAGTAGATAATTTTAGGAGCAATGTGAAACCCAGGCTCCCTGATGCTGAAATAATATAGAAACTGTAACATAAAATTGCTGGTTTTGAGAGCCCTAATTGAATCTGGAGTCGTGATTTGCTTTGCAAAGCAGTGGAAGCTGGGCATTTTAACTCTTTTTTGGAAAATCCTAGCCCACAGCCAAGTGCCTGATGTGCTTGAACCCACAGCTTCCTGACAATCTCTCTGTTCCACAAGGATTGTCACTGCTTTGTTTTTCCTGATCAGAGCAGAAAGAAGGTTTTGTCCTTCATTTTCTCATACTGCTTTTATTCCTGTGGTTTCCAGCAGCTCTAGTGAGGTTTGAGGCCCTTGAGTTAGCACTTAAAGGTTTAAAGACACGGGGCAGCTGTTGTTTCCATTAGAGCTTGGGGTGCAGGGATCTTAGCAGTAAATCCATCACCAGGCTGGAAAAGGAAATGGATTTAGTTTTATGTTAAAATGTTTAATTTCATGTTAACTCCTGTGCAAACAGTGTAGTAGCTACGTGTGCCAGTTTTGAGATTTTTGTGCCTCTTTAAAAGGTACTTAAATCTTTGTTTTCTAGATCACGTCTGCTCTGAATAAAGAAGGTCTTGCAGATGGTGTTTTGGGAGAGGTAAGCAAACACATGTATGTAAAATGCCATGGTAATTTTTAAAGTAAGAACCGTTTTTCTTTCCACTTGATAGCTGTCCCAAAGTAAGTCACAAATAACCCAGCATGTGGCAAGTTCCTATATTCAGTAGGATTAAGGTATTATTTTGAAAAAACAACCCCTTCTTTTCCACTCAGTGGTTCCCCTCCTTTTCCAATGAAAGGCTCTCAGTCGCAGGTTTTAATATGGGGTCTTATTGGTGGCCCTCCACCTTTCCTTGGTGCTGCCTGTGCCTTGCCACTGTGGCACTTTGTGCTGCCTGTGAGGTAGGGCAGAGCCTTGCTGCCTGGCACCTGATTTCAAGAGCAACACCTTCATCAGGCTTTAAAGAAAGCAGGACTGAGAGTGTGGTCCTGTAATTTTTCCTACAGGAGTGGTAATTACAGTTCAGGCCCTGCCCACTGTAATTGCAGTGGCTTGAGTCCACAGCAGGACTGCAGTGCTTTTGTGCCACAGACGGTTCATCCGTAGCTGCCTCATGGGGAAGAAAGCTTTTGTTGCATGTTTTGAGGCAGCTAAGATGGAGACAGCACGTGGTACTGTGTAATGACAGAGTAGGGAAACAGGCCCTCTACCCTGTGATGCTCAAGCATATATTGCCAGTGCATTTCTGTGATTTTCAGTCTGGGTCTAACTGTTGGTTGGTGGAAAAGTGACGGTACTCTGCAGTGCAAAGTATTTCTGCCTCTTTTGCTGGTGGATTTTTATGGAATCTTCTCTCTGCTGAAGGCTCCTGCAGAATCTGATGGATCTGTGCCAAACGAGGGGGATGAAGGCCAGACTACAGAGGAACAGTTCTTGGGAGAGGTATCTGTTGCCCTCTAGACTAACCCTGCTGACTTCCCCTGTATTTCTTTTGTTCCTTTAAACAGCATTTCATTTTGTTGACTTTACCTGCTGGGCTCCTCTTGAGGTATTTTTCATCTGCTTCAGGCAGTATGTTCAGCCAGGTTTATTGCAGGCAGTTTGGGCTCAACCATGTCAGCATTTGGGATCCTGCACCATTTGAACAGCACATTGTTTTCAGCCCTGTGTTTTACATGTGTGGACAGGTCCCCAGTTAGCAGTAAGGACCCAGCCTCTGCCTTGTGAGGTGTCACTAGCACTGAAAGCAGTGTATTGCTGTGTGAATAGGCCAGCTTCATTCTTCCCCATCCCCTCAGTCTCCCTTTAGGATTAGAGTTTGGGCTGGTAGCTGTGCTTGCTGTGCTTGGTGCCTGTCTGCAGCTGTCTGTGGAGATGGAGACAGTGGTTTAAGGCTCATGCACGTTGGGATGGTGTGCTTGACTCCACAAAACAAACAGCCTGTTAAAGACACTAAAATCAGAATGCTCTCCTTGGGTTTGGTGCCTGATTGCTCGTTAGTTCTTTAGGCTCTGTAGTGGCTGACGTGTCTGGCAGTATAAGGGTTTTGCCGTATGCAGTCATGAAGATATTGGATGTCATAACAAATGTCTCTTCTAGGAGGGAATTCACAGCCAAACATTGCCTTAGCCTACCTAGATATCTGTGAGCCTGGCCTGAAGCCCCTGGTGATGCCTCAGGGCGTGCTGTGACATACATAAAGTAACAGGATGGGCACATTATTCCTGTGCTCGTCACAACATGCTCTCAAACCGATACCAAACACACATTCCGTGTTATCTGACAATAAATAATGTTCCAGACACTGTGTCCTTTTCATGAGCCAAACATAAAGCTTGCTTCACTTTCTTTCCCATCCAAATGAATGTCTTTGGTCTACTGTGTCCTTCAATTTAGCTGAACAAGCAGGGTGTTCCTGAGCTCCCTTCATGTGCTGGAGCAATGGCTCGTGACAGAGGGGGTGGTTTGTGGGTCAGGTTCTGTGCTCCGCTTAGCCTGTGTTGTGAAAATTGATGGTGAAGAAAGACTTCCCTTTTGATACCATTTCCTATTGTTGAAATGTTTTGTTTGAAATCCCAAAATCCAAGTACTCGCACAAAGTTGTCTCTGTCTTAATTCCAGGAGAGTTTTATAAAAAAAGCAGCCCTGTCTATTGAGCACTCCTGTACTGAGTGCTACATTGGACAACTGTGTTGAAAATTAAGCTTGTGTTCAAGTGTGAATTGCTTAATTAAACAGGGGTGTATATCTAGTGCAGAGGGTTTCAAGGATGAGCTGAAATTCAAAGTGGAGCAGAGTGGAACCTAGGTAGCATTAATGGTAGACTGTTCTTGGTAGGGGTTTGTCGCAAGAGACATCAAAGGAAACGAGACAGGTTCCTTTGCAGGTGTCGTGGGTTCTCTCTTTATTGTGGGATGAGCTCCTCTTATACAGAAAGTCAGAGGCCAGTTTGATTGGTAACACAAAAGGTAAACCTTTTTACCAATTGGTCATCCCAGAGGGACATCAGAAGAAGGTCC
>VZUI01057703.1:0-17962 GCA_013401135.1 Cettia cetti | reverse complement strand
TCCTCCCCGGAGCTGAAGGCTCCAATGCCATTCCCTCATTCCCTCCCGGGCTCTGCGCGGGCTTTCCAACAGCCCCGCGGGCTCCGGGCCGGGAGCCACAAGCGCTGTGTGCCTTTTTAACCTTTTCTGTATTTGTTTTCGGGGTTTTCCCCCTTTTGCTATATGCAGTCTTTAGAGGGTTTTTTTTCTGTTGCTTTTCCCCTCCGCTTTTCTCCCGCGGCTGTTTGGGGCAGACGGGGACGCAGCAGCCCCGGGAGACCCTGCAGAGTTAAGGATCTGTTCCCGAAGGATGTGAGCACATCACGGCGGCGTTTGTTGTTTCCTTTCCCCCGCAGCGACTGCGAGGTGGCAGCGGCCGGAGTTTTCTCTCTTCCCCCTCCCTCTCCTTTTTCCCTGCGGGCAGCACAGCCCCTCTGCCCCAGCGCGGAGCGGTTCCTGACTACCTCTGTTTAATGAAGCTTTACGTACGGTGTTTGTGTGCCTTGAAAACGTGTTGATAGAGGGGTTTTAAAGGTAATTTTGTTTTCTGACTGAATCCTAATATTTTACAGCTTTACGATTGCTGGAGAGATAGAAAGCAGTAAATGCAGTGCCTTATTACCTATCAAAGATTTCAACATAGTCTGATTTCTTTAACAAGAATGTTAACAAATTTGCCAGATGAAATTGCACAAAATACAATCGCGAGAAGCTACTCAGCTGCTCAGCAGTCTGCCAAATTACCAAAAAAAACCCCAACCAAAAAGAGATGCCATCTAGCTACTGCTATCCTTTCTCTAGCACAAGTTATTTCTATTAAAGAAAAGGTTGTCAATGTAGAGACTAAGATGTTGTGACAGGTAAAAGAATTATGAAAGAAAGGCCTCATAAAATCAGACCTGCTCTGCTAAATTGCCAGTTAGCCTGTCACTTCTAAGTAATCTGCAAGTTCCCGTGTGAAAACAATCTTGGTATGAGAATTTGTTAGCATAAGAACCTATTTATTCCTGGGTTGAAAAACAAATGCACCTGCAGTAACAAAGGAGTTGTCCCATGAGAATCAATAAAGGAAATCAGTAAACAATCCAAAAATACAGAGATTTGATAGACAAAGTAGAACACCTTTTAGTAACCAATAGAGTAATTGGCAAGACAATTTGATAGACAAAGTAGAACACCTTTTAGTAACCAATAGAGTAATTGGCAAGAAAGCTATTAACCAATTAAAGTTGCAGACGAGGTCTGTAAAAACTGTATAAAATGAGTTGAGAATAAAGAATTGGCTTTTCCTGCATGAAAGTAATGGACTCTCGGCTTATTACAATACTAAGAAACTAATTTGTGTTCTTTTTTTTTTTAGCACCAGTGCCTTATTAAACTTGTAAATACTGTCATTAGAAAATCTGAGGAATAAACTGTGTTATGTTGTATTTGTTCAAATTGTATATTGTTGTTTTAATATTCCCCCCCAATAAAATTGTGTCCATCTCCCTATGACAGAAATTGCTATTTCCTTTTCATGTGTTTCATTAAGCTTTTTGCTTAATTTCCCTGGCTAGATTATTTTGACTGTGCCTCCTTTTATTTATTTTATTTTTATAAGATTTTTTCCTCTGAGCAGACAAGTAAACAGCAATATGTTGCTTATGTTTCCACTGGCATAAAAAAGCATCACTCCTTTCACAAGTCAGTGAAGAGAAAAATAGTAATTAAAATAGTGTTATCACTAATAGAGCAGTTGCTTATGTTTTTTGGCTGATTATGTAAATCTGTAGGAACTCAGCATTAGCATAATATCTTTTTAGACCCCCTCCCTTCATTCTGCCACATCTTTATGAATATTTTGACCACTATTTTTAGTAGGACAAGAGGAACAGGAGTCATCTCTGCACAGACTGAAGCTATAATTCCCAGCCCCATGAATTAGGTGAAAAGTTTCAGCCTAAATACCCAGCATCACCTGAAAATGGCATTGCTTAATGCTGAGACATGAGGGATGTCCATCTACATCTAGTGAGGTATTTCTGTGAATTTGTACTTAAAGCTGGAGCAGTATTCTCATTCTGGAGTGCTGTGTTGCAGATCTAGCTCAGTGTTTTCTAATGTTTAATTGCCTTGCTGGTTATTTTCAGAGAAGTGTGTAAATAATAGCAATTTTCTCTTGAGCTGCACATCCCCTGCAGCCCTCCTGCTTTGCCCCAGCCCCATCAGTGCTCAGTGGCATTGCAATTATTCTCCAGCAGGATTTCTACAGCTCCCTCGACCCGGCCACATAGAGGTGACAAAGCCCCGTGCTAACTGCACATTACCCCTGGCATGCCACAGAATCCCACAGTTCTTATGTGCAGAAACATTTCTTTTGAGGAGATTTCTTTTTTTTTTTTTTTTTTTTTAATAAACTAAATAAAAGACTCCACTTCTGAGCTTCCAGGAACTAAACAATTGAACACAAGGTAGTGGTGTATTTTTTTCCAGTTGCTTATAAATATAATTTATTACCTGTTTAAAAATTCTTTCTTACACTTTGTACATGTCAGGCTGACAGAATAAATGCAGGCATTTACAAACAGAGGGAAGGAGAAAAAGGGAGGGGGGTAAGAGGCACACTCAGAACTAGTAAACCACACCTCCACTGTACAGCAATACAAATAATGCAATGGCTAGCACTTCTCCTGTAGTTAGTCAGTCTTTAGAAAAGGAATTGCATAGAAGATACAACAATAGGGAAATCAAAACCAAAAGAGTTCTCCAGATCTGAATAGCAAAGAAAACAAATCCCACAAACCCCGGCAGAGCTGTGACATGGGAAGAGAAGAGGAAATGTGATACACCTGGGTCACACAGGTGTTTCTTTTCCTACGGGCCCTCCTTTGCTTTGGAGAGGTATTGAAGATATCAATTTTTTTTCCTTCCTTCTTTTTTTTTTTTTCTTACTCTTCAACAATAACAGAACAAAGAAAAAGAATCAAGAATCTATCACATAGATGTGTGAAAATAATGCCACAACTCTGTCTCAGCTGTGTGACACACCCTGGGTTATTGGCTCTCGGCTAGGGTGTTTTTGCAAGGTACCTTGAAAAATCTGCAGGGAGAAGAGTGTTTTGCCTGTCTTTCCTAATTTTGTTTACTTTCTAGACCAATTTTGGTTTTTATTTGTGTTGTGCTAGCTCCCAGATTTACTTACAAGCAGTAGCCAGAGCAGCTGGCAGCAGCCAAAGAAGCTCTGGGGCCCATGCAAGCTTTTCTCATCTCAGGGCTCTTGTCCCATCACTGCTGTGGGAGGACCCTCCCGATTACATCCTGCTTCCTCACAGGCATCCTGAAGCCATGACATGGGATGCTTTGGGAGCAGGCCCAGGGTGCAGCACACATAGCAATTAATCTCTTTGTCAGCAGTTGAGGAGACGGAACCACTAATAAATACATTTAACCAGCACCACAGAAAATGTGAAATACCTATTTGGGATAGAGGTTTGAGGGAACTCTGGATTATCATTTCTTTTTTTCTACAGACATTTTATCAAAGGACTTTCACATAAGGGATTTTCAGATTTCAGGAAGCAGGGATCAAGTTTAAAGGACAAGTAAATAAACCAAATGCTCCTATTCAAGGAAGGAGCCTGACCTACCAAACTTGAGGCTTAATTTCTGTGGCTTTAGTTTAAGTCCAATTCCAGTTACTTGCCAGTTTTTACCCTGTTGGCTTTTGACATACTGCCTATTTCACCCTGCAGTGATGATACAGCACTCAATTTTTACCTTTACCTTCCCATGCAAAAGTTGGTAAAATAAGAGGATGCACATACCTAACATGAGAGCTAAAAGCCTCTAGCAGGTAGTGTCCTTTGTTTTCTCCTCTTGGTCTGTATCTACACACACACACACAACTTACTTTGCCTTTCTGTCCCACTTCAAAGGATGACTGAGATATGGACTTCAGCATTTAAAAGTCTGCAGTGCAGGTCATTTTATGGACTCAAGGTTTCACACACAAGCTAGGAGTGGATTGCAGTGGTGATCCCAAAGCCAGTAACTCATAGGAGTCCTTGTGGGAGAAGGGCCAAAGGTTTGGCATCCATTCACAAACCACTCATGTCATTGCACCACCTGATACTGAACCAAGCCAGCCTGCAAACAGTGAGTTACTTCATGGCCAGGTGAGAGCCAGAGTAATACCTGAAAAGACTTCTGAACACTCAGTAAGATTCTTTACAAGGTGCCCTGGAAACAAGATTAAAACAAAACCAAACCAAAACAAAAAAACCAAACCAAAACAAACAAACAAACAAACAAACAAACAAAAAAAAACACCCAAAAAACCCCAAACAAACAAAACAAAACCCAAAAAACCCACCAAAACCCAAAAAACCTCAAGCCAACCTCAACAAAATATTGTGTTTAAAATTAACCTCAGAGCTGTGGTAACTAATTGGTAGAGCATACAAGGGTCTAAGAGCCCACCCACCCCTCCCTTCCCCACGCCCCCTTCCCCCAAAAGAAGAAGAAAAGGAGAACCGAAAAGAAACTATTGTAGGTAGCAATACAAGACATTAGGACACTGTCCACAATGACAGGCTTACAGCATGTAAATACATTTATTCTATATGTAAGCAACCAAAATAGCAGGAAACCCAAGGAACCAACATGTTTTGCTCTGTGGGTATTGCAGACTCCAACATATCTCATGAGTGTCTGCATTTCTGCCAGCAAGACAGAAAAAAAGTCTTGGTCTCCCAATAAAGCAAATCTTGCCTGGAGACACCTTCACTGCTGCAAAATTTTCAAGATCCACTGAAACAGCACTTAGGTCTTGCACTGCTTAGTGAGACACAGTGGATCAGTTGTGATCATAAATTTGAAAAAAAATACAAAAAACCCCAACCCAACCGAACCCCAAACTTACCCTATACACTGACAGTCACCTTTACAAGAACACAACACAAGAAGAACCGAAGAAAAAAAAAATAAGGTGAAAAGGACTGCCTCCGATAAACGTTTCTTACTTGGAAATTAAAGGTTTTCCTTGAAGTCAGTAGATATTTTTTATATATTTATATAATATATATACTATTTATAGTGCTAGTGATCAACATGTAATGAAGAGATGGTGTGAAGAGTTGCAGAACTGCTCCAGTATAGAGCCAAAGGTGAACAACTAAAAGGAAAAGTTTTAAAAAATAGTAATAACTGGAGGATAAGAAGCCTGCAGCCTTTTGTTTGTTTGTTTTCTCTTAAAGCAGATGTGCTTACCTGACATAAAATCTTACAGCTTCTAAGAGTCAGCTCTGCCTGAAAAACGTCGTCGTCAGAGCCAGCCCACAGGAAGCCTTTTCCCTGTTCGACGGTGTGGTGGCGGCAGCGACATGGTGGAGCGGGGCTGAGCCCCACGAGATGGCACTGTGTCCATGCAACCCAGGCAGAGCCACTGCTGCTGGGTTTTCTCCCACCAAAAATAATATCCTGAGCCGCTCTGGCTGCCCTTGCTTCCTGCCCGCTCTCCTCGGGGCAGCAGGATGGGGATGCTGCTGTGAATACACCAGCCAGAGCCCTCTCCCACAGTGCACGGCCTGCCACTGCCACTCGCCACAGAAAAAAAGAAAAAAAACTGAGCAAAATTAATGCAGGGAAGTGTGAGGAGAGGGGGGAGCTGCTGTTAGCAGTAGCAGCTGGGATGAGCTGTTGCTTTGTGGAGGAGCCTTCCCCTGCTTCTCCCTGCCCTGTCAGGGCTGAGGCAGCCCAAGGGGCTGTGCTGGGAACCTGCAGAAGCTTGTGGAACCGGTGCTGGAGAAACCGTCCAGCCCGTGATTGGGATTGCAGGTGGATTCTGAGCAGTTGGGGTGGAAGAGCAGCAGCTTCACCACCCAGTGACAGTCATGCTGCTGCCCAAGTCACGTTCAGTGATGAAGGGTTATGTTCTTGACCTCCAGCCACCTCTGTGGATGCTCCTCTTAATCAGAGTGTGCATTTTTCCTCGCAATAAATCCTCTTTACTGTGATGCTGTGAAAGGAAAATGCTCCAGAACACTGTGAAAAAGTTCATCTGCAAGTTGTTTCTCTTGCAGAAGGCATCAGAACGCAGGTCAGAAGGCTGGCTAAAGGAGCATCAACTCACAGCAGTACAGATAAATATGAGAGACTTCATGGCTCTGATCCTGGTGAGAAGGGTGCACATGCTGCCCACCTACAAAAAGCTGAGAGTTGAGGAGCACCAGTGAGCCTGGGGATCAACAAAGACAGACTGAGCTGAAAAGGCCAAAGGGTCAAAGTACGGTTCAATTCCTGCACCTTCCTTGGGAGAGAAGTCAAGGAAGGACACATGGGAAAGGTGAAGAAGCACAAAATAAACACTACTGGTTACACCTAAAGATGACATAGGAGGGAGAAAAGCTGAGACCTACCTTTAAGAGCCATTTTAGCCCTCTAAGATAAGTAAAAGGTGTGGAGAAAGGGTAGAGTTGAAAGCCTCAGTCCAACCCTCCAGAAGTTAAAAGCAAAATTTCCAGTAGCATTGCAGTGGGCTGCACCAGATGCCCAAGGTGAAAAAGAAGGTGGTTGTTCATTGAGAGGATGCCCATGGCATCTCCACATTAAGAAAAGGTGGGGCTTACACAAGTAAAATGCACACAGATGTTGAAAGTTACAATGCATGTCCTCTGGTCTCCTGTTTTGACTGAAATGCTGGTTTGAAAACTGCCTGGTTACCTCTTACAAGGAAGGCAATGTTTTGTGCTCGCTGCCTGGTGGTCAATCAAAACCTAACTCACTGGTCAGGGAGCTGAGAAATTATAAGCAAAAAAGTGACAAGGCTATGGAAATATCAAATGGAAAAAGAGGTCAGATGAAATTTTCTTTTCATTTTGACCAATGACATTTTCGGTTACCTTCAAAGGTGCAATCTGGAAAGCCTTGGAGAAAGCAAAACCAAAACTACAGAAGAGAACAAGCTAAGAAGTCTCGAGAAGCATATGGAATGGTAATGCATATGTGGGCAGGGGCATGCATGTGTGCACAACAGCAATAACCAGGCCTGGCTAGAAACCTGGAGTGGATGGGTTAGAGCAGAAGGCCTTTCTGTGCTAGACATAAATGACAGCCCAGTCAGGCAGTAAAACTACTGCAGTTCTATTTGCTGTCATGTACCAAAGTCAGAACTTTCACTGAACTGAACAATATGTTTGCAGTGACAACCATTTTTGGTTTGCTTCTTTTGCAAAGTTCCCACCTCACCTGTTTTGTAAGGACTGTAGAGGGACAAGTGTTCCTTGGCCAGCCTTGAGGAATGCACTGCCCTGCCCAGGCAGCAGTGGTGGCAGGGGCAGCAAAGGCAGTAAACTGCAGCACATGGGATTTCACCACTCCACTGCCCTGCACTGGCCCGTGGAACACAGGCTTCTCTGGCTGCAGCAATGGCTAGGAATATCTGTGGAGATCCACCACGTGCATCTCACACGGCAGTGACCCAGCAGAGGGCTGGGTTGTCAGCAGCCCTGGCACAGTAAGCATTACTGGAGGTGGTGGGTTTCAGGGAGACCTGCAGCTCTGTGGAGAGCTAACAGGAGCTGCTGGCTCTTAGAACGCTACAAAACAAAGCAAAAACTATGGAGGCCCACCTTGGATGCACAAATCAGGTGGTGGATGTCAGTGCCTCCACATGCTTGCACTTGTGGTCAGGAACCAGTGGTCTGTGTGAACTGGGAGGCCATCTCTGGTTCACAGCCACCTCAGGAGAGGACTGCTTTCTGAAGCAACCTGGACGCACCAGGGTGGTGCAAAACATGCCAGGGTCAGACACTTGGTGGGTGAAGATCAGCAGAGTGTCACCAGTTCATGCTGCCCTGGCACTGGGTATGGAGCACAGCAATGCTAACACGAGGTGAGCAGCCTCTGTGGGCTGGCAGAGGACTTTGGAGGAGGAGTATGATGACAAAGGGAAGGACAGACAGCATAGAGAGGGACACGTCTTTAAAGACCTTCAGGGAGAGGACAACAGGTTCCATAAAACCAGAAATTATTCATTCTGCTGCTGACAATACTAGAAATAAAGTAACAATGGTAATAATAATCATTATAATCCTTGCACTAGATACTAATCAGTAAATAACTATCATAGCAACTTCTCTTTTTTATTTTTGCTGGGTTTCTCCCCCTCCCCTCCAACCACTCTGAATTGCATATCTGGCCCCTCAATATGGCAAAGGGGTGGAAAGGGTGTGAATTGAAAATTAACTCGGATCCTTCATTCCCCACTGTTTTAAGAGCTATTCTCCACACAGGCTCAGTAGGACTGTCTTGGGGAAGAAAGGGAACATTTTGTGTGTTCCTGCTTATCAGCCATGGTACCTGCTTTCCAGATGCACACCCTGATATTCTTGGTTTGTTTTTTTTTTTTACAGGTAGGTCTAGGAAACAGAACAATGACAGGAGGATCATTGTGAGACAACCAATGTGCAGAACTGTAGCCAAAATCTGAATTCACCAGAAACCAATAAGCTGAAATAGCCACAACCAACTGTCCATAGCCTTGTCTACAATGGCTTTAAACAAAAAATATAAAGAGCCATGGACATTTTCCTTACCCCTGTCCAGAATTTGATGTAAACAACATCCATAGAAACTGGGATTGTTAAGAAAGTTTATCCATATATCTGGATAGCAATAAAAAGCGTTTCCTAGGAAACTGTAAAAACCTGTACCAAGCAGTGTACAGCCAAGCCGAGAGGAACATTAGGTTGATTTATATTTTCAAGGTACAACTTTGCATGATCTCTTTCTGATCCTGTGATAATGTACAAGGAGAGCACGTGTCAAGGTCAGGGCTGGTTTTTTTGTTTGTTTGTTTGCTTTCTTCTCTGAAACGTCTCTTGTGTAACTCATTGGTCTGGGTTTTCATTTCAATTCTCGTTTGCAATAACGGCATTACCGCTCCCTGCGTCTGTCCTTCCTGGTCATGCCAAGGCTGCATTAGTAATTTCCTTCTGCTGCCAAAGAAACAACCGTTTCGTGTCTTCCCATTTCTTCAAGAACTGCTGCCAGCATGCTCAGGTTGCCATCAGGGAAATTCTGGGCTTCCCAGAGATCCAGGATCACCCCAGTGGGACTTGATTTTGTAGCAAAATAATTTAAGTACCTGCAATGAGCCAAAAGGAAACTCATTTTTTTTTGAGCTGCATGGAAGCTACCTGAATTCATACAATTTCAACCCATCCCTGTTGTTGGTGCTGTCAAGGTGCTCATCGCTTGTGCAGTCAGCCTGACCAGTCTGTACATGTGCTTTCAGTGGGACTTTCACCAGGATGTTTTTGCACACACCCTCCTCCCTAGGAGCTCCCCTGCCTGACCACGAATGGGCAGCCCTGCTCACCTGTCCAGTTTCAGCTTGTGGGCCAGCATGCGCCAGTCGTGGCCCCTGGTCTGGGGAGCATCCAGGCTGCTGCACAGCTTCTGCCTAATGGGGTGGGGGATGCTGAAGGCACTGGGCCCCACAATGGTGGTGATGGTGCCTGCTGAATCCATGGGAGGATAATCAATGCCAGTAGGTTCCTGAGATTGGAAAGACATAAAAAAAAAAGCCTGAACAACCCATCAGTTTTGTTACTGAGTGAAGAGACAATTGAAGAGCCACATCCTCTGATTCTCAGGGCTTTTACTTGCAGGCCTCTGCTAATCCAGTAAACATTAACATAAACATGCTAGTCCACTGGAAAACAGACATATTTATAGTCAGCTTTGGGTAGACAAAAGTTTTTATTTTCTTCTCTTTTTTTGAGGGTGAATATTATTCTATCTGGACAAAATGGCCAGCTCAATGAATCACTTACTGCAAATAATGATGGATCAGTGATTTAGAAACATTTCAGAGCAAGTTGTTACTACTAGAGTAGAATTGGGATTTCCTGGCGTGGCCCCCTTCCCAGCATCTTCCCAAGCCCCCAGTGTCCCATCGAGCCAGCATCAGGCTCACACTACTGACATCCCTCTGGCAATACCCAAGCTCTCTGAAGCCTCTGATGCTGTGCGGACCACAGAGAAACAGTCAATCCCACCCCAGGCACAATGTGGCTTTGACTCTGGAAATGGATGCAGAGTATGTGCTCAGGGCAAGGGGTGGGGTAGGTGGGTGGCAGGCATTGCCCCCTCTCCCCAAGACACGTGCTGTGCTCCAGGGCAGTGTGGCAGCAAGTGTTTCAAGGGAAAAGTCATCTCCAAAGCCAGCTTATCGCTGCAGGTGTGGTGTTGATGCTCTCTGATGTCCTCCCAGCTGGAGGGTTCCCCATGACTCCGCTGCTAATACCACTGGGAACAACTGCAGTTGGCTCTTCCGGGCAAGGATTTAGCCTTCCCCTTGGCCTGGATGGATTTAGTGCCCATAGGCTTGGTAGCTGGTGGGACAGTGATAGCTGGTCAATTTGGATGGTTGGCTTTGTTTAGGAACAGCGAGGTCCTGCAGGGACCACAATGGAAAAAGCAGCAAACATGGCTGGTTCTGCCCTAATGCTGCTCAGTCTATTTCACAATCTGGTATTCTGGTCTAGTTAGAAATGCGGGAGCTGCTTCTCTTCCTCCTCTGCCAGATCACAACCCCAGGAAGCCAGAAACACTTGGGCTAAAGACTTGTCATTAAATGTCAATTTGTTTTCTCCTCTGTGAACTGTCTTGTTGCTTCATGTCAAACTGGTTGTTGGGAAGGACCTGTAATACCTGAAACAGTTTTAAAGCCAGGTAGCTCCTGGCTGAAGCTGCAATCACAAAATGCTAAGGATTTTGCTGGAGATGCTCATAGTCCGTTGCAATCTCTGTTTTACCCCCCAATAATGCATTCAGAGATGGAAAGGGGAGAGCCAGTGTCCATGAGCAATGCACAGAATCAAATCTTCTGGCTCCACTCTTTTATCTACACCAATTAATTCTCTTCCACGGTATAAATATGATTTTTAAATTTTATTTTATTTTATTTTTTATTTTTTTTTTTTTTTTTTGTTAAAGACATGGAATTTTAGGCAATTGACGAAATTTCTAACCAGGGAAGATTTACACTACCTTGTAATGTCCTCAATTAACATGTTGAATGTGGCATCTGTACTTGGGTGCCAAGGCCCTGGATCACAGACTGCCTGTCCCAACCCCAATGCCCAACAACCTGGCAGCAGGCACAGGAAAATGACGTGCCTGATGCTGGTGCTGCCTGCAGGCTCATCCACACTGGGAGGTTGGAAGTGGCAGGGGCACTGCAGACAGATAACCTTTTCTCTATATTCTGGGCCAAAGGACGCCAGTGCTGCCCTGGCTCTCAAGGTGGCCTGCAGCCCTAGAGCTTCAGCATTGCTGCAGAAGGGGCCCAAGTATCTGTAGCATTGCCCTGTGGCTCTTTCGTGTGAGTATCAACAGCACAAGATAAAAACATGGCTTAAAAAATGAATCATGGGAGACCTTTATCATGATTTTCCTCCTGCTTTGCAAATGTGCATGTTTTGGCACTCACTCCGTTTGTATTTTTGAAGTCCCAGTGGTAGACACTGTATAAAGCCAGTGCAAGACAGTTTAATCTGCAGAAGTTTTACATCCTTTGCAGGGGACTAAAAAGAAAATCCATCAAGGGAGGATGCAGAAAACTATGTTACTAAATTTTTATCACAGGATGACAGTGGCAGAGAGACAGATTCTGCAATAAAGAAAGATGCCAGCACAGTCCTGAAATGCCTAACCACTAGCTGGAAATCATTAGCCTAACCTCAGAAGAAAATGTGAGAAACCAAAGCTATGGTTTCCTGATGCCTGGTCTGATGTCTTTATCACACTTCTAGAGGCATACATTGGTTTCCAAGTTGCAGTTATTACCCTTTCAAATGATTACCCTTTCATCAAATCTCTGAGTTAGAGGATTTTTCCCTGGTTGACCCTATATTCCAGCTCTTAGCAGCCCAAAGTCCTCCCATTCCTTGCTGAAGTTTGGGAATATTACAAGGTGTCAACAACAAGGGGCAAACTTGTAGGAGGCAGCCTTGATCGCAGTGGTATTATTCACTCCCTCTATTCATCCTTGATGGATAGGATCACAGCACAAGACAAGAATATTATCTTGTTCCCTCTGAATCTATTACCAGGTCCTACTACACACAACCAGCTGAAGATGATTATAGTGTATACTTGCATTTCATTAAAGTTACTTTCAGTTCTTTCTCTTCTCTGTGAGGTTAAATTAGTGATTACCTCAATGTGGCACTTATTACAATAATTGTTTGTGATGCTTGTTTTACCATCTGTCCTTAATGCTGTGTAGTCCCCAGACGAATCAGTAACTTTACACCCACTAACCAAGCAGATGTTATGGGTAATGGTGCTCACTGTCAGAGCCCTACAGCACAAGTAACTTTTGTCTCTGCTGTTGCAGCCCTTCCCCAATCCAGTCAGCTGCCTGAGAGTCTGTGGCTCGTAGCTGCCAAGGGTACCAGGGATAAAACCCAGCAGCACATTCACTGAAGTCAATGCCACTTCACACCTGAATTTGTTGCTCTATCTCAACCCCAAGCTTGGCTGCCCCATGGAGCAAAATTTCTCCAGGTACTACACAGCATTGGCAAAGGTGACCCAAACTTATGATGGTATTTCTTCTGGAAAATGTCAGCCATCAAAAGAAAAATTGCCAAAGACAAAAGTCAGGATTTGTAGTTGTCGCCCTGGTTTTTTCAGCCTTCTGATATTTACATTTTTGTAGAGAAGATTCTCACAAATTTTCATGTAAATGAAGTAATGTTTTTGTAACTGTTTCTTATTGTTGACACTCCTTTCTTGGAGATGAGAAATTTGATAGACTTCTAGTTTGACCAGTGTGGTTGGGAAGGTGGCAACCTTCATCCTCCAATCCCTGGTCATTGTTCAAAATCTATATAAACTAAAGCAGAGAAATAAACTTCCCTTCCTTTGCCCTCACAGTGTAACTGTGTGTATGTCGTTCATTGTGTGTCCTATAGCGACATGCAATAGTAGCAAAATAGGAGGAGAAAAGTTTACTGCAACCAGACTATCTTATATTTCCTATTGCACAGCAGCTATTATGTGGGAGCAGAGGGGAGTGGCTCATGGAACACACAGCACTGACATTTTCCTATTCTCTTTTCTCTCTCTCCAGAGAACTGTCAGGCATGATAGGTCTCATGGACTGCCAAGGAAACAGGACCATAAGAGCTTCATGAGATGTTTTAGGGAGTTATAGGCAAAGAGCTCCTCCACATAGACACAGAAAGGCAGCCTAGTAGAGAGACCAAAGCTGCTCTCCTCCCACCCTTGAAGGAGGGATGCTTCCTTTCAGATGAGAGAAACTAAAGAAAAATGCAACAGGAGAGACAAAGCAATGACTTAATCTATTCTTTATGTCCATACCAGCAGTCAGGAGCAAAATGGGAAGCACTAAAGGGATAGCAAAGGGAAAGGTTTTACCTTCTTAGCCATCCCCATGTTCCTGCAGTTGGATAGAAAAGTACACAAATGTCATTTACCTCTGAGACAGAGCAGTTGAGCTGGAAGATCTGTCCTTCTCCTTCGACCTGCCGCACACACAGTTTGCACACCAGCTCCTGGGTATTCAGACTGAACCTTTCCAGTGTGAAGGTGCAGTGCAGGTTCCTCTGACATCCACTCCAGATGTGGTAGAAGGGAATTTCCTGCAGGAGGAAAGCAACAAATAGAGTCAGGGCAGGATGTGGGACCAAGGCATGAGATGCTATGTCACCAGAGACTGCACGCTCCATGCTAATGTAACTGCAAATGGTCCAGGATAAAAGAGTCCATGGAACTACAGCCTGACTCCTGGTGTTTTTTAAACACAACTGTGTGTGACAGTATTTCTTTAAGCCTCACTGCTAGCATCCAATATGAATGTTTTGTTATGCTCACCTGGTATTTAGCCAGCAGCTTGCTCTTCCAGAGAGAATGGGCAATGTCATGAATAGACAGTCGGAGGTTGTGGGTGCTTCCCTTGAAATGCAAAGCTTTAGGCTCTTCCAAAAGCTGCCCACCCATCTGCTGCTCAAGCTGGAGGACCTCCTGAAGTATTGGGATAAAAAGAAGAAAGTGGTCAGGTTTCACCAAGACAGCACACTGGTCTTCTGAGTCCTCAAGACTGTGTGCTGTTGGTGCTGTAACTTTTGTAATACGGGTAAAAAATACACAGGCATCACACAGAATTGTCCCTGTGAATTGGAACTTCATTAGTTGATCTGATTACAACCCTCTCACCTCCTTCACCCAGCAGGAGCCCAGCAGGGATGCAGGCACCTCTCCTCTGGAGTGTTCTCTCACATGTCCCTGTAAGCAGAAGCTCAATTCTGTGCTATCAAATGGAATGCAAAGACTTTGTATGCAGTCAGTGTTTGAGTACAGAAATAGATCAATCTCCATTGCTCATCAAACTGGACATCTAATGGTAGCTTTACTATCTTGCTTTTGGAAACTCTCCTTTGTGTAGGTCCTGCTGACATGGGACCTGTTCATACCACTGGTCTGTCAGCTCATGGCCTCCTGATAAAGTGCCCCCTGACAGAGCAGTACAGGAGATAACAGATTCTACCCTGACACTGTCCAGCAGGATGGCATGGAAATAGCACAAGACACTATGATGGAGCATTTTGCTCATATGAATACACAGGTTCAGGGTGACTGAAATATTGGTCATGTGATTAAAAGCTAGCAAGCCAAGAGCCTTGTCATTTTATGAAGCTAAATATAAACTTGCAATTAATAAGACCACAGTGGAATGTTGCCTACAGACAGCCTAATTGTGGACCACATGGAAGAAGCAAATATAAAGACACCTCCATGAGCCCCATTAGAAACCAACATAACCAATCTCAGTCACATTTAATTAAAAGAGTCAACCAGACAACCAGTCTCATGTGGCCAAAGACAATCACACACAGTGGAGATGCTCAAGGAATACAGGGGCACACAAAACCGGGATTCTGCCCCAGGCCAAATAAAGGAGCCCCCATTTTAGCTAAGCTGCTCCTGACAACATTAAGGGAGGTAGTAAGCATATAAGAAAAGCATTTGGCAGATCCTGAAGCTCAAACTGTGTTATTTTGTTGGCCATTAGAAGAAAAGAAATAAAATCAGGAAACCTTTCAGATTAAGGTTATGCCAATGAGTCAGTTCCAGCTTCATTCCAGTGCCACCTAATTACTTCATCAAGATGTCTAAAGAGCAATCGATAGTAATTATCTGATTACTATAGATCTTCATTATCTTCCAATTACCTCCCTGGAAGGTCCAGAAGATGACTTGTGGAACTGTGTGAGCTAATTGCAAATGCCACCTCTCAAGCATGTGAGGCAAGGGGGCCAAGAAACTGCTCCTGTCCGTGCTGCACCAGCTCTGGGAGCTGCACTACTGGGGGAAAACTGCAGTGTGATGCTGCACCATCCCACCCACCACATCTGTGTGTCTAGTTTCAACATCCCACTTCTGGAAGCCACCTTGGCCACTGTAGTCCTTCCACATGCTCTAACTGGAGGATGCCAAGCAGCCCGTGCTTCTCCCATGCCATTTAGCTAACGAAGTCAGAATTAATTTGGAGCCATGACTTGCACAGTCCTTCAAACACGCAGGCTGGTTCCTGTCATATGGCCTTTTTTAGAGCAGTGCTTATCCTGCTGGCTGGCACCTCTGTGTCCTCCTGTGCCAAAACCTGAGCTGCATATTGCTTGCCCCATGCTGAGGTGGCTGTGGTCACCCTGCCCACTGTCTCTCACCACCCTGCAAGCAGGAGTTATTTCCTAGGAGAGGGAACTGTGTAAGGCATCACTCCATCACCCGTGACACCAGAACAGCTGTAACCTGGGCCTCCTCATTAAAGGGGCACAAGCAAACAACGTTGTTCAGTCCAAGCTGTGCCATTCTTCAATAAAAAGTAAAATACACATTAAATAACAGAAAGAAGATCACAGGCCTGTTGTGCTCATTTTTGGGTGGTTTTTTTTTGAAGACAGCTACCGTGCAGCACAGGAAAGGTTGGAGAATGTCACCCTGCTACAGCCTGAAGTCCTTCACATGTCCCCAGTGAGGAAGGCAGCTGTTTCCATGTATCTGGCTGCTCAGCCCCTGCCACACTGCCACACATTCCTCAATCTCAAAGCCACTCATCAATAAAGAGAGCAAAGCAGATGGATTTCTTTACAGTGATCATATTAATACTTTTTTTTCCTTTTTCTTTCTTTTCTTTTTTTTTTAAACCTTGGGCATCCCCTTTCAAAGTACAAAAAATTAGTCTTAAAAAAAGAGGCCAGCACTCACGGTCATAACTCCCCTCATCCTTGCCCAAAAAGCATTTTTTTGAGCATCCCATCCAGGTGGCTCAAGACCCTGTGGGGCAGAGGATGCTGCATGTGTGATCAGCACTGAGCCCACGCTGCTCTGTGGCCACTAGGAACCTCACTAAGCTGCTGCCACAATAACGGAGCCCTTATTGATGGCAAATCATTACACTTCCCTACTGTACTGCGGGTGCTGGCAGCTCAGCTGTGTGTGCTTACTCTGCATGATGAGAGGGAAAAGTCTGCTGGATAAACACTGCACTGTGCTTTATACTGCAACTACTTGTCTTCCTTTGGTGGCTGTTAAAACATATTCAGCATATGGCAGACTCATTCCTAGTTGTAAATAAGAACAGAATGCATTTGGTCGTCTATTAAAAAATACACACAATCCTTACAAAGGCTCTTCCAAAGCTCAGGCAATACAATATGGGAATATTGCTCTTCCCTACCCTTGCTGTGCTTTGCTCAGAGCAGCCAGCCTCAAGACAGAGATGTTGCAGCTGGTGCTTCACCTGCTGCTTACAACTTTTCTTTCCTCTCTGAAATACTTCTAACCTCAGGATCTGCTGGCCCAGCCCTGTCTGCATGCCTTGTCCCCACACCTAGTGGTAATTGCCCTGTGAATGCCTTCCCTTTGGCTATACAGCAGTGCCAAGGACGTCCTCCCAGCACGGCAGGGGCTGTTGCACAACCAGCTGCTGGGAAAGCACGTGCCAAATACCCCAACCTTTTTTTCTTCCATCTAAATAGTCAGAGATTGAGTCTGCACAATACTGTCACACAGGGATGTTTAGCACACACTGGTTTGTATGTACTAGTTTGTACATGCCTGCTTATACACACTGGCCCATTGCCAGCCCTTCCATCTACACCTATTTTACTCATCTACAGCTGGTCTACTAGGCTTCTTTTTCTTCAGTCTTCTCCTTCCCCAGACCTTTCACTTGCAAAGAAATGCAACTCATGCATTCATAAGAGTCTGTGGCCAGCAAGTAGATGTGCTTGTCCTCCTGCAAACCAGTTAGCTAGGTCTTGAACCCCACGGGTGTCCCCCCAGTCTCGGGGTAGACATGCCAAAGAGAAAGAAAATTAAAATGCATGAACTTGACATAAAAAAGCAGTAGGTACTGAGTGGGATGGTGGCCTCCTGACTTTGCACACCTTTCCTCACTAAAATGCAGTCTCACTTTGGCATCTAACTGCAGCATGATCCCAAGGACTGACCTGTTGCCCTCCCAAATTTTGGCTGCAGCTTCTCAGGTGAAGGATGGTTCCCTGTGTGCCTTTCCTGATCCCTTCTGCTGTTGCTCTGAATTGGATTAACTTTACCACACAAGTCTCCCTACAGTCTATTAGAAACAGACCAACAGCTCCTGAGTAATTCCTAATTAGATTCCTCAGCTCTGACTGCATTAGCTGGCTGGCCAAGGCCCCTCCAACTCAGTTATTATTACCTCAGGCCTTGTCAAACCCATGGAAAATTGTATTATGCAGCACAGGCACAAAACCATCAGGACCTTTGAAGCTTGATTGCTATGAAAGATCCTCTTCACTGGGTTTTTCTTTTTTTGGTTGGTTTTTTGGGGGGTTTTGTTGTTGTTGGTTGGTTGGTTTTTTTTTTTTGTTTTTTTTTTTTTTTTTTTTTTTTTTTTTTTTTTTTTTTTTTTTTTTTTTTT
>VZUI01057702.1:0-49377 GCA_013401135.1 Cettia cetti | reverse complement strand
CCCCGCTGCCGCCGCCGCCGCCGGGCCCCCGCTCGCCCGCCCGCCGCCGCCGCCCGGTCCTCACCATGGGAGTGCAGGGATTCCAGGACTACATCGAGAAGCACTGCCCCAGCGCCGTGGTGCCCGTCGAGCTGCAGAAGCTGGCGCGGGGCAGCCTCGTGGGTGGGGGCCGCCAGCGGCCCCCCCAGACCCCGCTGCGCCTCCTCATCGACGCCGACAACTGCCTGCACCGGCTCTACGGCGGCTTCTACACGGACTGGGTGAGCGGCGGGCAGTGGAACCACATGCTGGGCTACCTGGCGGCCCTGGCCAAGGCCTGCTTCAACGGGAACATCGAGCTCTTCGTCTTCTTCAACGGCGCCCTGGAGAAGGCCCGGCTGCACGAGTGGGTGAAGCGCCAGGGCAACGAGCGCCAGACGGCGCAGCAGATCGTCAGCCACGTCCAGAACAAGGGCACCCCGCCGCCCAAGGTCTGGTTCCTGCCGCCCGTCTGCATGGCGCACTGCATCCGCCTGGCCCTCATCCGCTTCCACATCAAGGTGAGGAGGAGCCCGGGGTCCCCCCGCGCGGGGGTCCCGGCGCCCCCTCCCCGCCGCTGCCCGCCGGCTCCAAGATGGCAGCGGGGGCTGCCCGCGGGGGAAGGGAGGGCACCCTCAGCCGCTCACCTCAGCGCCTCAAAATGTCGCCCAGACCCGCGGGGGCGGCACAACTTTGGGCGGCCTCAATCCCCGGGGGATTTTGGCTTATTTACATGGCGCTGCCCGCCGCCCCGCCAAGGCCGGAGGCCGGGAGGCCTTGGCGGGGCGACCGGCAGCGCCCATGGCCCGGCCCGGCAGCAGGGCGGCTTCTGCCTCCATGTTCTTTCGCTCCGTTGACTCAAAATGTCCCTTCTTGCCTTGTGGGCTGTGGTACCGCAGGGGAGTGCGGGTGGGCGAAAAGCATCTCTGTAATTAATTATTGAGGGGAGGAAAAAATAATTAATCAGTTTAGTTCTCGCGCAGGATGGATCTGCAACAAGTTCCCGGCTGGGGCGAGGTGTTTTAAACTTGGGCTGAAAGGGAAATGGCTCGCTGCAAAAAACACAGGGGTGCCACTTTTGGCTTTATGGAGGTTTTCATGTTTTGCTCAGCGTTTTCTCAGTATCAAGAAGCTTTTAAACCAGTTGCAGACTAACTGGCTCCTTACTCCATAACAGCAACACTTCTAGTTAGTGCAATCAGCAGTACCAAGCTGCCAGTCCTTCTTTTAAACTCCTTATTTTAAGGGGCAACCTCAGTTTTCCGGCCCCACAAACAGCTCTTCATGTCGGAGCCGGGCTCCGTGGCCGTCTTGCCCTCGAAGGCCATGATTTCAAAGGTTGCAGGATATGACCACGTCGCATCTCTCCACACGGCGTTCCTGATTTACGATGGTTTCTGTTCAGCTGAGCGATTGTGTATACTGAAACACAAGACGCTGGAAAAACAAGCCCAGGGATGAAGCTGCAGTTTTAGGAGTTGCCTGCTCACCTTCCCGCTGGGGAGAAAAGAGCAGCAGGAGGGAAGCACATACTCCTAGGCTTTATTATCTTAAATTACTTTTGTGTGTAGAAAAATATTATGTAAGCATCGGTATTGCTCTATCACTAGCAGCAGCTTAATGTTATTTGGCCTTTCGGCAGATTAGAAACATTCTGGCTGGGCTGCGGCCCTGGGGTACGGAGGCCTCTCTCCGAGGAGCTCACCCCGCAGGTGACTTGGGGTGAAGTTTCTCCCGGCTGTGCCAGCAGGGCGGGAATCCCTGTTGCTCCCTCGCCGTGCCCTGCTGGCTGGGCCAGGCCGGGCCGTGCAGGAGCACCGTGCTGGAGCGCAGCCATCCTGAGCTCAGCCCGCCCGGCCGGCTGGGGATTGGGTCACCGGGCCGGCCGCTGCGCCAGGCGAAGCACGTGTGGAATCAACTGGAAGCGGAGGCGAAGCTCGTTCTTGCAGGGCATGTGCAGCTCTGCCAAAAGCCATGCCTTGGGCTTGGCCTTGGCTAAAGTGAGGAGGTTATGGCCGTGTCTGCTGTTTTTTGTGTGTTTTCCTGGTTGGCGTAGAAGCCAAATGGTGTTATGCTTTTTGGATGGTGGGAATTTGCATGATAAGTAAAACATCCCTATCGTTTGAACTTTTGGGGACTTTTTGTAGCTAGGAAATACTTTTGTTCTTTCAGCAAAAAGTTCTAGGGCCCATGCAGTGAAGGTCCTTACCTTGACCTGTTTGTGGGTGCATTATGAATCTTCCTCATTTGTCATTGAGACTTAGAGATCCTTAGTAAAAGCAATGAATGGGGTAAAATAAGAATTTTTTTTTTTCTTTTAATGTATTAAAGTAGAGACTTGGTTTAATGCAACATGGAAATGCCTAGTACCCAACAGGAAGCCAGCTGTTTTGGTATCAGTGGGAATCTGGTGCTTGCAGCAGTTTAGTAGTATGTTGAAGTGGCTGTTAAATTTGTTAAGCATTTTCTGACTCAGGTACATTATGTCTGAACCAAGTTGCTGCATTTGGCAGTGGTATCACCTGTAGCATTTTGTTTACTTTCCAGTGCAGCTGCAGCCTTAGCTCCCTTGTGGTTTCTTGGTGACAGGCCTTATTCCTAATCTCTGGAAGCAGTTGTAGGAGTGTGAGCACACTCATACTGAGTGCCTTTTCTGTCATTAAAAATATAACCCAAACTTGCAAAATCTCAGTAAATACAACATCCCCCAGTTTTGATGGAGCAGGTTTGCAGGGTGTATGTTTATTTGTCCCTGTTGTGTCAGCCCTGGGGATTGGCAGCTCTGTACCAGATACTGAGGGCTGTGGGGGGAGAGGTTCTTGCTTTCCACACCACGGAGCCACCACCATGCATGTCCCAACTGCACTGGTTCTCTGCGCTGCTCAGCTGTGCTGGGGATGGGAGGGGTATCAGCAATTCCTGTCTAATGCCTAATTTTTTTCAGTTGTCAAGAAACTCTGTGGATAAATCTAGTTGTAATGGATTCATTTTCAGGTTAGAAGGATATTTCATGGTTATAGTGGTCACATGCATAATACACATCAAAGATACTGCTGACCTTAAAGCACTTTCCTTCTCTGCTTTTCTTCTTCTCTTACATGATTCATTATCTTTCTAAATCTGCTTTGTTACATGTATCTGTTTTTCTCTAAATCTTCATTCAGTTTCATTCTCACTCTCACTTTGGTGTAACCCTCCTGATGGGCGCAAAGCAAATGCATATTGAAAGTGTGATTTTTATTTACATGTATAGATGACTTTTAAGTTCTGTGTATGTATTAGACAGTTGTTAAATTGTAGTGTTTTCTCACTTTGTTTTGAGAAGTTGGGTTTGAGAATACTGATTGACTTTGAATATGAAACTGATTTTCATATTTTTAGGAACATTTGAGTCCAGAGTAGGCTTCTGTTTGAAGCTGGGAACTGGCCATGAATTTAATCCATTTTGGTAATTAGAGAGGAGAAAAAGTAATGTCTTCTATCCAGAACAATTATAAATCACTCACAGATGGTTTCAGCAGGATGTAAAAGTAACAGGTTCCTCCAGGTTATAACAAATATCCTGCGGGTTTTATTTTCATGGTGACCTAGTGTTTTTCAGTTTGGGGGTAATAATTCTTAAACTCTTATGCGAAGTAGGTTTGCTAAAATTTAAATATTTAGGCAGTGGAGTTCTTAATAACTGTTATGTTTTGGGGAGACTGTTTTGTTCTCAGTAGCTAAAGGTGCTCATGTGTATTTACTCAGGCAGGATTCTCTCTTTCCGAGCCAGCACCATTAATGTTTACACAAGATTTAGACTTGAAAATGATTCCAAACTCCTGGCTGTGATTTCCACCACGTCTCTTTCCCTGAGTTGCTTTTGAAGCCTGCATGTTCCTGGGTACCTCTGCATTTGTGAGAGCCGTGAGATATTTCTCTGACTCCCATCTTGTTAGAGTTTTACCTTGTGGGTTAACTGTACTTTGGTAAACACAGCTCTTTTCCCTGTGATGGTTCAGTTATTTGAACATGGATTCTGGTATTCCCTGAACACACAACAGCTTCGTGCTGGGTTACAGAGCTTTATAAAATGGGGAGAGAACTGGAGGCTGTGGAGGTAGAGGAAATAGCTCATAGAAAATCAGAGGAGCTGCACACCGAGCTTCCTCTTGCGTTATATACACACCCATGTCACACCTAGTGCTGCAGAAGGAGTTCTCACTTGGTTTTTTATAGATCAGAGCTGCTTGTTGTGCATGCAGAGAGGTTGAGTTTAGAGATACGGACATAATTTAAATCTATCTACCCTTAATTAAAAAACATTGGAGGGATTTTTCTAATTTAAAACCTGTGAAAACTGGTGGGTGGGGGTGGGGTGAAGCCGAAGTTGCCTTCCTTTAGTTAGGAACTATGTAAATCTGATATCTTTAAATTTTTCCAAAAATGTTTGTGGTTTCTCCCACACCTTATGCTAGAGGACAGCATCATTGTAAGGATAAACGAGTATGTGTGTCCTCCTCACAAACAGCGAATTTCAAAAGCAGTCCATCAAGGAAGTTTCTGAAGAAGTAAAATTTTCTGAAGACTACAGGGTGGTAGGAGGAAGGGTAGGGAGAGCTTAGTGAACTGGTGTTTGTTTGCAGGAATGAGTGAAGTGCTGGCTGCTCTGTTGCTCAGCATCTCTCTTGGGAGGGAACATCTCACGAAGGTGCACGGGAGAAGTAAAATTTGACATACCTCTCTGGAATACAGTGCTTTAGCATCAGGTTCAGCAAGTGCAGGACATGAGTGGAAGAGGAAGGGTCACTGTAAAACTTGCTGTGGGTGTCTGCAGGGGCTGTGGAGTTTGGTACCTTGTCTCCTGTTCTGCAGAGGAAATAAATAGCTTCACTGGCACTCAGGCTGTAGTTATTCATGCGTGCTGTGGAGACTGAAGCTAATAGTTTTGTACTAGTCTATTTTGGGATAGCTTGCTATCTACATTGTTGTTAAAATGGAATACTCAGTGAGGGTGGGTTATACCAACACCCAACTTGCCAGGGGATTTCTGTACCACTGAATGTGTGTTATGCTTGTGGATGGTAGAAGCGTTAGGGATCCAAAGCCCTCAGCTGGCTGTAGTCGAGTGTGCTCGGATGCACTCTGTGGTTGTAGCAGTTCTGAAGGTGTGTTGGAATGCAGGACTGTAGGTCCTGACCTGTCCTCACGGGACTTTCAGTTTCAGTATAAACTTTTTGATTAGAAAGGGTTCCTTTTATATTTCCAACATTAGGCATTGGCCCATGTCTCCCTGCACATGTCTGTACGAGTCGTCTCATGTCTGTAGCCTAAAAGACATGTTTGCTAGGCAATGGGAGTGGAGAGGTGAAGTTTGGGCTAAAATCTCAAAGCAGTTTGCACCATCAGGTACAGCTGTGCATGAAGGGAGAGGCTGAAGGTGGAAAGGGGGAAAAAAGTTGGCTTAATAGAGCAAGGTTTGCATTTGAAAGGCGGGCAGAGTTATCTCTGTTCATCTGGGGCTGTGTTGGGCCCGTTTAAAAGCAGGCCAAAAAAGGTATCATGGTGGGTGTCTTGGTATGCTAAACTGCTGGAGTACCCACAGCCTCAAGGTTTTCCCCAGGGCACAGGCACTGGAATAGTAATGTCTTCAGAGTTCAAGTGTTTTTGGTAATCAGCAGTTTTTTCAGATGAGTTCACTAGTACACAATGCCACTGCAGCGTGCAGGTGTCCAGAAGTGTGCTGTGCTTCCCAGTGCTCCTTACGTCCTGTCCGTATGTGCTGCATCACTGGATTTTTTTAAATACCTAAAAAATATCTCGAGTGTTTTAAATTCACATGTATAGTTTCAGAAAGACCCACTGTATCCTAATAGTTGTGATAAATCAGTGCTGCCATTTATGCTGAAGCTAATTGCTCTGTCTTCCACTATAGGTTGCACAGAGCATTGAGGATCATCATCAAGAAGTAATTGCTTTCTGCAGAGAAAAAGGTTTCCATGGTTTGGTTGCATATGACTCCGATTATGCATTGTGCAACATCCCTTACTATTTCAGTGCCCATGCCCTAAAACTGAGCCGGAATGGGAAAAGCCTCACAACAAGCCAATACCTAATGCATGAAGTTGCCAAGCAACTGGACCTGAATCCAAATCGCTTTCCTATTTTTGCTGCTCTTTTAGGTAAGTAAAGATGCTGCTAGTCAGCCTTACGATTTCAGTTTCTATTAACTGTTTTAAAATAATGTGTATGTAATTTGACAGAGCACCTGGGGAAAGGCATCCCTTTGTTCCAGACATTCCTGCTGTGTGAGGTGGACTGGATGTGTGTTTGAGGTCAGACATGCCCAGTTTGTAGAAACCTTCCAGCAATGTGAACTGTGGCTGTCTAGAAAGAAGACAGCAAGGGTTCAGCAGAGCTCTGCCTAGCCAGAATGTTCTCTGTGGGTGGGGGAAATCAGGACAGTTGTGCTTCTAGTTTGGGTCCTGTATAGTGTATGAGGTCTAGTTTCAGTGGTACACTTTCCAGACTGGAAGTATGCTTTTGTCCTGGATTCTACCTAAAAATAACACCTATGGAGAGAAGGTACTTGGTTTGCTGGGGCTTTTTTTCCCCCTCAGAAATGAGTATTGGACAAATATGGCAGCATATCAGGTGCAGCAGAAATACACTGAACTGTAATTGAGTGAAACTCTGCATTTCTGAAAGCGCAAGTGACTGGCATGGTACCATTGCACTGGTTTTGGCTGGATACTTTCTTAGCTCTCCTGCTTCTCATACTCAGCAGCATAGGTGGGAATGTCTCCAGTTGCACATTTCTGCTTAAATGGGACAGTTTTAACACACTCTAGTTCCATAGCAGTGATGGAGAATAACTGTCATACTCTGTCAGACACAAGAGTGATTTAATTACTGACAAAGTTGACTCCAATGAGTAAGATTTATTTAGACTAGCATTCTAAATGCTTTTTGGGAGCAGCCATGTTCTTGATCTTGTCATGCTGTGCAAACAAATTAAGAAAACTGGATTTTTCTTTTTAGTTCCTCACTCTTTCAGTATGGGTACATGTCAGAGGAAAAAAACTACTTCGAAAGTTCTGAATGAGAGAGGCTTTGTGTTACTGTTTTAAAATGCTAATATTTCAGCAGTCTTTAACATTGTTCCCAGTCTAGGAAGGCACCTTCCATGTTAAGAAGGAAAGAACCAATGGATTTTGCAGTAGACAGCCACAAGTATTTGACTAGTTGGAGTCGCTTTTTGTCAGTTTGTGTTTTTCCTGCCTGCAAAGGTGTAGGGAGGGCAGGCAGAAGGTTGGCTGAGCTGCCATTGCAGGAATTGCATGACAGACTACTATTGCTTGGCTTTGTTTTGGAGTCTATAAATAAGTTGGGGCATGCCAGTTCAGTGAGTAAGAATCACTGCTAGAAAAGAAAAGCAGCTCTCCATTTGCAGATATGCTCTATGGACTTCATGGGAAGTGTGGCTTTAAGTGGCCACACAATTCCACCTGCATGGCTGCTGGGGCTTTGCTTGCTTATATCAAACAATAGGTGAGAAAAGTTCTGATAAAGTTTCTGAAGGCTTTCCAGTTTTATGCAAGAAGCTCTTGGTGGTTTTTCTCTCTTGTCTCTCATGACCAGATATTTTTCAGCATGTTCTTAGGAGAAAGAAATTGGAGGTATTTTCACATGATTACTCTAGAGAGATTTGGTTGCTGTCCCCCCTCTCTGTCAAATTGGTATAAAGGTTAAAAACCCCCAGGTCAGCCACAAGTTTAGTTCTGAGGATTCTTTTGCATTTCTTGTGTGTGTGTTTTCAGTATGAGTAAGCAGAATAGAGTAAAGTTCATGGAAATCAGGGTTAGAACAGAAGATACTCCGAAGATTTTCCTGTGCTTAGGGCTTTTGTGTTATTTTTGTATGAGTGAATTTTAGGTACCCTAGGTATTTGGGATAGAAAGTGATTATATAAACTGACAACAAACAGATACAGTTTGGCTTAAAGTACTGGCAACATGTTTTAACTTTTGCAACCTTGGTAATATAGTAACTTTTTTTTAATGGACTACTAAGTGCCTGTATGCATGTAGTTGTGTGTAGCATTGAATGTGTTTAAATTAGGGTGGCTCATTTTCTAATCTAAATTTTTATATTTTTGTTCAATATCGAGGGCTTGTCTGGCTTCACTGGTTATTCTGGCCTTGTTCCTGTGGCCTCCTTGGTTTTTGTTTTTTTTGTCCTGTTAAATAGAATAAAGAAAAGCACAGTGGGATGCAATGAGCGAGTGTTTGATGACATGGGAAGACAGGTGAATTTTTTCCGGGCACAGCAGTGTAACTCCCCTTGCTAGTACTTTGTGTAGGAATAAAATAATGCATTCTGAAATAATTATAGTTAAGCTTCTGGTGTAATGTTTGCAATTCCAGCAGGCCCAAACTATCACTTTAGCTGGGCTATCCATATTCAGCCTTAGGGCTGCTGATGTATTTCCCTGTATCCAGAAAAATAAAGTTGCTTTTTGTTCAGATTCTTTCTTGTCATTAACTCCAAGAATTAATTTGGGGAAGGCTGAAAGAGGAAAATCATCCTCCAAGTTTCTATCTCACATTGAGCAGTTGGAGAAGCTTGAGGAATGACACAAAACTGGGCAATTGAAAAATTGTTCTCAATGGCAAGTGGTATGGGATTGAGTTCTATTCAGGGATAAAGTCTCTATTGAAATAGAATTCCCTCAAAATATTTTTCTGACTGCATCAACGAGGCAAACTTCTGAAGATTGCTTTCAGATGAGGTTCTGTGTACACTGTGGTTGGTTGGCTTGGTTTACAGGTTTTTTTCTTCTTAGAGCTTTTCATCAGGAAGGGGTTTATAGTTGTAGCATTGTAATATAAAGGGTATCCTTGGCATGGGTGATTAAAATGTGGCCTGGATACTGCAGCCTATGAGTATGCTCTTAAAATTTTCTGTTCTAATTGCTGCTGATGTAAACAGGGAGATGATTTGGGTTATTTTGTAACTTTTGACTCAATTACTTCAGAATAATTTTAAAAAAGAAAGGCAAGCCAAGCTTCAGCAAGTAGAAAAACAAACCCAGTGTGAGATATAGGGCTCTAATTCAGTGAACTGTTTAGAAAGGGCAGTGGCTTCAATTAGTATCTAATTGCTTTAAAAAAAAACCTAAGGCATACATTAAAATAAGCCATTAAAATGGGAAAAATCAATATATGTTGAGGTTGTTCAGCCAGGTCAAGAAATAGAGGTTGCTTATGTAACGCTGATCTCTTTCCCACTGTGGCAGCACTTTGTAACATGTTTAGTTATGGAATCCTCTTCTGCTCCTCAGTAAAATTTTAGAAAGTACAGGCACTACTTCTTAATTGGATGACAGAAGACACTGCTGCAGTTCAATGTACATGGTGAGAAGTGATCAAACACTGCCTGTGAGTGTTCTGGGGGATGAATTAACTGCAAAGAAAGATGGAGACCAAGCAAAATTGAGGTTTTGGTGGAAGGGAAAGGGGCCCTGACTGTTTTAAAAGGCAGCATCTGCAGGAGTGATTGTCAGTTACCACAGAACTGTCCTCTGGCTACATTTGATTTTAGCAGCCTTTTAGAAAGGCTGTCTAATCTTACCTTGACCAGATTAGTGAGTATGGCTGTTATGTACAAACCTGTTGAATCTTTCTGATGAGAGATTAAAGTTTAGCTCCTAATGAAAAAAAATTATAACATCTCCTTGCTGGAGATCTCGGTAGTGGGTGAAGTATTGATTGGACACAAAGACTTCCCATTCTGAGAAGGCCTGTGCTTGTCACCAGGCAGTGGACAGCTTCCCTGCCTTTCACAGATTCAAGAGCATTGAGAGCAAACTAGATGATTTTACAAACAAAATATCAAGAAAGAAAACAATTGTTGTAGTATTCAGAGAATCTTTTCATTCACTAAGAAGCTGCTGCTCTATAAAGCCAGGTATTGAATATATCCTGAACTGAAGTTTTCTGCCAGAATTGTATTAAAACATTCTGTTTAGCTCTTTGTAAAGTTTGGGTCGACAGCCACTGAACTTCATCAGAGGTTGATTAGTTATGTCTTTGATTAATACAAATGTTTTAAAGGTTTCCTAGTAATATATTTTTTTTTTTTGAGTGTGATATGCTTTGGAGGAAAAAACAATGTAGGTGATCTTCCATTAGGTAGGAACAGCGTGGTAAATACAGTCTTCATCTCTGTCCATGGAAACAACAGAATAATTTCCCAATTCCTTCCCTGCTGCCAGCCCAAGGTCCCATCTGACCTGGTCAGATGAGCAAAAGAAACTTCAGGAACTGGGAACCTGCTAAGTGTCATTGGAGCTGCTGGCGTTCCTGAGGGTTAGATAAACCTGGCTGGTGCCTTGCTGCTTGACCCGTGCTGCACAGTGGAGCAGAGTGCAGATTCCAGAGGCAGCTCCTGTGGATCAGCAACAGCACGTGCTGGCCTGCAGAAGGGCCTGAGCAGCCTGTCAGGGAGCAGCAGAGCGGGTTTTACTCTGCTGCCCTGGTTGTGAGCCCTGGTGAGGATTCCCTGACGGGACACACTGGCTGGAGGTGACTCCGTGTGGTGTCTGGCTCCGGTGCTGCTGTAGGTGAGCTGGTTTCATGGAAGAGTGCTCCTCACACACGCCAACTGGCTCTTGCTGCAGCAGCAGCATGCTAATTAGGTTTTCCTGGAGTAACAGAAAGCTATCTGCAAGTTTAATCTGTTAATCCTCTTGATCAGGAGTTGAGGGCTGATTGCAGATTTGTTTGCTGTATGTAGAAACAGTGTGTAATGTTTTACAGTGCACTTAAATGAGTTCTGCATTATGTTCCAGGTAATCATATTCTACCTGATGAAGATTTGGCTTCCTTTCATTGGAGTTTACTTGGTCCAGAACATCCACTAGCTTCACTTAAGGTACAAATTAAATACAACTAGGAGAAGTTAAGCTAAAATCAATGCTACTGGTTAACAAGAGCAATGTGATAGCTTAATTGAGAGCAGCCCTGCTCGGCCCTTGTGCTCGGTCACCCTCAGGTGTCCAGTCCCTGGCTGCAGAGGATACCTGGGGTCATTGGCCTCACAAGGCTAAGCTTAGCCTGTGTGATCCCCCTCAGTGCCCTTCAGCCACACGAGCCAGAGCTCCAGTGTGGTTTGGCTTGCAGAGTGCAGCTTCTTGCTCTCCTCTTTCTTGAGGAGGAGAGTTTTTTTGTTTAGTCATGTTCTTCAGCTATCAAAAATAACGAGCTGTATATCTTCCTACCATCTTGTTTTATTTTCTGCTGCTCTGAGTTTGTGTGTAATAATCTGTTTTTGGTATTTAAAGTGTAAATATGCTGGAGAACAGATTGCAGAAGAAAGCTAAAGTGGCCTTTGGTAGATTTGGGAGGGGGCTGAGACAAGTAAGTTGCCTGATGCTCTTAGTTTACAGTATGTGTGTTCTGCTGCTTCATCACACTTGCCTCGTGCATCTGCCAAGTAGAGGGCTATAAAAGGGAAACTGGACACATCAGAGAATGGGATCATAGTGACCTTTCTCTCTGCCACAACAGAGACATCTGTTTGCCTTTCTCTTAAGGTGTACCATGTAGCTAATAATCTGTTTTTTGTAAATTCTGTCAGACTGTTCTGTTATCTCTACAGCAAAAATAGGTGGGATTTTCCCCCTTCTGTTCTGGAAGTTTTTTAAGCCTTGAAAACTTGTTTTGCCAAAGGTAGAATTTAAAAACAGATTCCAGATTTTAATCAGAATTTTTAAGGCTTGCACATGCATTGCTTAGTGAACAGCTGTGACATTTGATGTTACACTCATCCTTTATTTTGCTGCTGCTCTGGTGTTTAGGAAGGTAAGTGTCAGCACATTCCAGTGGCAAAACAAAACCTGCATGCATGTTTGCTACTTCTTGTAAAATTTGAGGTGAAAAAATGAGTGTCTGTGCTTGTATTTTCATTTCTTCCTAATGGGGATAAAATATAGGGTTTCTTGCCAAGTGGTTGATAAACTTTCTGGTGATTCTTTTCTGTGGTCTAGCCAGTGTAGATTTGTTTGTTGATCAGGTCAGATTATGACTTCAGATATGTAGACCTCCTGGAAAGCCCTCTAAATTTATGCTGAACTGTTTGAATGGAAGTTATATATTTGCCATCTTTGCATCTGGATGTACCTGCCCAGTGGAAACACCAACTGGACTATGTAGCTGGCATACCAAGGAAGTGAAAGATCATCCTGGCCTGCCATAGGCAGTCCTCCCTGATGGATTTTATCTGTTGGCCAGTGTGATTAGATATGAAAGCAGTTCCCATTTGGCTGTTACAAGTTCTGTGAAAACTGCTGTGCTGTTAGCAGTGCAAAGCCCCAGCTGAGTGCCCTGACTGAGGAAAGGCTATCACAACACAGGATTTGTTGAATTCCATGGCAGCTCGCTGGCCATTTGTTCAGTGTACAGCACCAGACTGAGCACAGCACCTCTGTCTCCTGCCTGGCTGGAGTGGTGTCAGGTGGAAGGGCACATCTGCAGCAAACCAGTCCTCTTTAGTTACTGGTAATGGAACAACTGCCTGTTTGTTTCAGCTTTAATTTTACAGTGCTCATGGCTCGAAATGATGACTTGTTTCAGGAGCTTATTAATTGAGTTTAATTTTGTTGACATCCTAGTATGTCAGTGATGTCACCACAGCTCTCTGTAGGGACCTCTTCAGTGTACATTTGCACTAAGCAATGTTACTCGTAAATTTTATGAATGCTTAAAAAACCCTGAAAAACATTTCTATTAACCACAAGGCTGATAGCAAGGAGTAGTTTCGGAACAGTCCCAAAAAGCTCAAGCCTACATGAAGCCTAGAAATGGGGGGGAAGTTGTTGTGTTTCCCCAGGATGTCCTTCCTGGGCTGTGCTTACAAACTTTGCTTTGTTGTGTCTATTTAGAGTCACAACTGAGTGTTCTCCATGCTTGGGAACCAAGGGCTTTAATCCCACACCTTATTCAGCTCAGGATTTAGAAAGCTTTTTCTCATCGTGTAAAGATTTTAATCTTTTGTCTTTAGAACAGTATGGTCTTGAGCATCAAAGCTGACAGATTCTGTTCCAGTGGCCAGATTTGTTGCTTTTCAGGGAGAACTGTGACAGTTAATAAAGTACAATTTATTTCCTGCATTCTCTTTCAATCTTTTATTATGCTGTAGCAAAATAGATACTTTTCCTGCAAGAAAAACTTTTCCAAATCACCAGTGAAAAAGTGTAACTTAAAACAGAAACTACCAGCTTTGCTGGTGGAAATTGCTGGGTCTCTCCTGGAGTCACCATGGGGAGGGGAAAAAGCAAACCAGAGGAACCCCTACCTCTGTTTTAATTGGAGGGGTGTTCATCCAGGAACAGCTGAGTAGAAATGGGAAGATGGGAGGAAAATGGCAAACCTGACTGAGGAAGCCATAGTTAACATCTGGAAGGAAATGAACCCGAGAGTCAGGACAACATCTCTGTGCTGGATGAAAAGCCTTTCAGGAGACACCAACAAGTGCCATCAGCTCAGCAGAACTGGGAAGATTCCATGGCCAAATTTAAATGAAGAGATACAAATTGCTGTTGCTGCAACAGGGAGAAACAATCAGCAGCTGTCTCTGTGACCTGTTCTGAGTCAGGATCTCACCCATCCAAAAGTCCCTGTGGAAAAATCCCGTAAGAGTGCAGGCCTGCACTTGAGTCCTGTCACCTACCGGAGAGCAGAGTTCACTGAAATGACCACCCACATCAGGGCTTTGAAACAAGAAGAGTTGATCGATTTCCTGAGAATTCATCAGATTGCTGGACCTTGTTTGTAAACCAGCATTATCCTGCTTTTTATTTGTGTGCTTTGGGATTTATCTTTAAGACAAATACAATTTGCTTCTTATTCTGGGAAAACTGGTTACAGTATGGAGCTTCAAGATCAATGTGTAATACTGTCAGAATGAGTTTGGGAGGGCAGTTTCTTACCTCTGGAAGGAATTGGTGCCTGTTTGGGAGCACAGACCACTGAAGAAGTGCTGACTCCTCATTCACAAGGTAACCTTAGAAACAAAGCTTAGTGCAGTCTCCCTTTATAAATAAGAAGACTGTGCACGGAAACTCCCATCTCCTTCGTTGTTCCATCTCAGTAGAGAGGCAGAGATGCTTCTAGAAAGTAATCCAGAATATGCAGGTTAGACTTCTTCTCTGAACCTCTCCAGGAAATTCCTCTCTTACTCTGTTTGTTGACTTCAGAGGGTGTTTGCCAGAGGGAGACTAACGTGTGAAGTAGGTGCTTAGGTAATTTGCTGCTGCTCAGATGAAAAAGGTGACACTATTAAGATATACTTCAAGTAAGTGCCTTGTTGTTTGTGGGGTTTTTTGATGCCAAGGGTCATCGTAATGCAGGTCAGAAAGGACATCAGGAAGTCATCTAGGACAGCCTCCTGTGAAAAGTGTGCTCAGCTTGAGGTCAGAGCAGATTGCTCAGGGCACTGCCTAGACTTGAAAACCTCCAAGGCTGGAGACTGCCCCGCCTGTCTGGACAGCCTGCCCTGTGGTTTGATGCTCCCGACGGTGAAGATGCCTTGCCTTGTGTGCAGTCTGAGCCCTTCTTGTTTCAGCCTATGTCTGGTGTCTTTTGCCCTTGCACTACAGACTGCTGTGAAGAGCTTGGCTCTCTGTGCTCAGTTACCTTTCTGTGGGTAGTGGAAGCCTTGTCTTTGCCACGCTGGATAAGCCCCATTCCCTCAGCCCTTTCTTTCCTGAGCAATTGCTCCTGACTCTTTGACAATCTGGATGGCTGCAGAACCAGCTCAGCTGTTCTGACATGTGTCTGGAGCCCCAGACAGAGTGCAGTGCTCTGGAGTGGATGTGCTGTGCACTGAGGAGAGGGATCCTGGGTCTGGTGGCTGTGCTCCTGCTGCTCAGCCAGGGTGCACTCCTGGCTCCTGTTCAGTCTGCTGCATCTTCAGCCCCAGCTCCCTTTTGGCACACGTGCAGCCTGCGGAGTAGCCGGGGGTTGTTCCTGCCCAGGTGCACAGCTTCACTTCTATAGCTATAGGATTTCTGGAGGCTCCTGTTGGCTCATCCCTATGGCTTGTCAGGGAGTTCTGGATGGCAGCCCAGTCCTGAGTTTTGGAGTGTGCTGGGCTGTCCACAGGTCTCAGTGAAGTCTGTCTGTATCACATCTTTGGGCTTGTGCTTCTGCTCTCTCCTTTGCTTTCTGACATAATTCCTGTTCCTCTCCATATCTTCAGCCTTTGCACTCACCAGCAGAAAATAAAGATGTTCCCTGTATGTTGTCTCACAGCAACCGAATGTTGGAGGTCTCTTTTTTAATGGTTTGAAAATGAAACCGAACCAATTACCTGTTTCCAGCAGGCACAGCAGAAAATGGGGTGTTGATTAGTCTCTGCAGGCTTTTCTTCCTGAACACAGTGGGCAGCTGGGGTGTTCCCAGAGTTGGGGAGCTTTTCCCAAGTGTAGTTTAGGTATGTTCTGTGCTATCCTGATCATCCCGTGGAGTTGTGCTTATGTGAGTCTGTTCTCTTCCAAAAAAACATTTTTGCAAATTTATTTTGTCAAACCCAAGACATATTTATCTTGTTGCTTTTATGTTTGTGATGTTACTCTGCCTCTCATTTTTACAAAGGCCCCTCTGGAATTCATTGCCTTTCCCCACCTAGTCTTTTCAGAGTGCACAAAGAAGGGGCTTGTGGTTTTTGTCAGTGCTCTGTCACAAACTGGAGGAGTCCTTTTACAACTGGCAAAGAGACTGGGCCCCTCTCAAGTGTAAGCTCTCCAACCTGATTGCCTGCAAGTATGGGACCCATGTTTGCCTTCCAAAATTTATTTTCTGTGTTGTTGCTTGTCTGAAACATTTCTCTAGAGGATAAGGGAGAAAAGTAACTTCTAATAAGAGATTGGTAAAACATGCTGCTGCTTTTGCTCTAAAATGCTTTTTGTGACACTAAAAGTAAGTCTGGACCACCAACACATGCTCTGTAACTTCCACTGCAAGTCTGAATTTTTCCTAACCCTAACATGTAGTAAGATTTAGCTTGGATTTTAATGCACACAGGCTTGGAAACATTCTTTATGATTCAGTACAAAATCTACAATTCTGGATTTCTGGAAAGTTCTGAAATTAATAGAAAGATATTTTATCCTTTAATATCAGGAAAGTACATCTTATTTCACCATTTTCATTTCAGAATTTGTGTAGCATAGGTCATGATACTCTTAGTTTTGAGGATGTTCTCACATCTGCACTGGATGTCTTTGAAACAGAAGACAGTCCAAATATGTGAAGTGTCTCTAGGTCTGTAAAACATATTTCCAGAAGGTCTCACTTCAGGATTTAAAGAATATGCTCTAATGAGACCTTGAGGCTGTTTACAGGCAGCTAAATGGGAGCAATATGCAAACTGAGCCCTTGATAGGCCTCACTTGGGCTTCAAACTTCCAGGGCCTGAGCTGGCTGTTAGTGCCAGAGTGATGTGATATCTCCTCTTGATGCCAGCTTTGTATGGTTTATTCAATACTGCCATCATGGAGATCACCTAAATTAACGGGAGATTGCTTACTCCTGTCATCCCCTGTTTGCAAGCAGAGATTGCAGGAACACTCAGGGAGCAGTGCAGGGTTTCTGCAAGGGCTCTGCAGAGAGCAGGCACATCCAGCATGACACAGCCATGAAATGATTCAGCTGTTTTACAGATGGGTGACTGTTACACATATGAGGAAAATGAGAGGTATTGTGCAACTGACTTGGATTACAAGGGAGTAGAAAATATGTTCCTTCTTCTGGCAAAATGTGGGCGAAATTTCATCGCCAATATTTGTGACTCCGAGCTTACATGTGAGTGTGATCTGTATTTAGTATTGTTGTCTATATTCAAAGTTCACACTTGTGTAAACTTAGATTTTAGTATCTGAGAGAGAAATAATTACCCTGCCACTGACTACACGTAACAAAACTGTTCTGAACTGTTCTCTTTTCACAAGGACATGGACTGACAGAGCGTGGGGGCATGGTCTTAACCTGAAGGGGAGGGCATGTTTAGGTTAGTTGTTAGAAAGCAATTCTTCCCTGGGAGGGTGGGCAGGCCCTGGCACAGGGTGCCCAAGATGCTGTGGCTGCCCCTGGATCCCTGGCAGCATCCAAGGCCAGGCTGGACACTGGGGCTGGGAGCAGCCTGGGCTGCTTTAAGGTCCTTGGCCATTGCAGGGGGTGGAACTGGATGGATTTCAGGGTCCCTTAACCATTGTTTCTGTGTTTAATTTAGGCTTGTAAAATACAGAGCTCATCTCTGGTAGCAAATAACTAGATATAGAATGAATATTCTGACATTTGTAAAAAGTAGACATTAGGAGAAGGGAATTAATAAAAATGGGTATCTGGTAAAAATTCCATGGTCTAAATATGAAGAAGCAGTGTAAGAAATCACATCATAAATAGATCAGATAAGGACAGGGAAGAAAATAATCACATATGGTAGACACCATATAAAGGGAGTTGTGGTATGGGTTTTAAATTTGCAAAGATAAAATTAACAAAGTATTGATCAGAATTTCGCATAAATGTTTCTGACAAGACTGAATTGCATTATTTCCTAGTAAAGTACGATCTCTTTGTATGGACTACAGCAAGGATGCATAAAGATTTTTCACTTTTTTTTTGTGTCTTAAAAATAGAACTGGTAAATCATAATAGTGATCTCTCAGGTTCTGAATCACTGAATTTTGCAGGCAGATTAAAAGATGTTAAAAGCAAAAACCTAGCTGCCCGTATAGCCCAGGCAGAGTGCTTCAGAATTGTGCAGGGGTTCCAGCCAGAATTTTTAGAAATTGCTCAGGCATCCTCTTGAATGTAGGACATGTGTTTGGAGACCTCGTTCCTGGCCCTGTGAGCCTGTGCAGCACTTGGGATGGGAGCAGAGGCTGCTGAGAGTTGAGGAGTTCTCCAGACCCAGCTGGCAGCACTGCTCCCTGCCTGGAATTCTGCAGAGGTCCAGGATGGCTCCTTGGCCTGAAGCTTCTGTTCCCCATGTAGGATTACACAGAGCATATAGGAGCAGCCATTCCCATAATCATAGGCCAAGTCATAATTTATTTTCAGTTGTAACTGATTGGTTGCTGAGCTGGAAGTCCAGGGTTTCCAATGGGTCTTTTTCATCAATTCTGCTATCAATTTACACTCCAAAAATAAACTGTGTCAAAATATTTCCTGGCGTATATATGCGAATGTACGATGAAGATTGTGGTGTGTGATGAAGTAGGTGAAGCATTTTGTACTGGAGGAAATGTGCAACTAGAAAGCAGTAAAAGAATCAGCATTGTTGACCTTGTTTGTTGTTGGAGCTGATACTTAACCAGCAGGTTTACGTAGAGGTGAGGATCCACATGTATATAAATACGTTGTAATTGTGTCAGTCACTGTTTAAGGTGAAGCCTTAAAAACAAAGCGGAAGCCCACAAGTAGTTAGCCAGTAGCTGTGGGAAGAGGGAGTCTGCTGCAGATAGTGTCAGAGGAGGGTTCAGCTGTGTGCAGTGCCCTGCTCACCTGCCTCCCTTGCTCACAGGTACGTGCTCACCAGTTAGTTTTACCGCCGTGTGACGTAGTGATCAAAGCCGTAGCCGACTACGTCCGCAACATTCAGGACACCACTGATCTGGATGCCATAGCAAAAGATGTTTTTCAGCATTCTCAGGTAAAGTATAAAAAAATTGTCTTGGCGTTTTTTTAATGAATTTTGCTGTACATTTGTGTTGAAGAATTCGCTTGATAGAATAGTGATTTGATCAGTTGATAATAGGTATCTGATCTTGCTAATAGGCTCAGCTGTCCTAATTTCATGTTCCGTGCTTTCTGAGGGTGAAAATACTGTGTTTACCCTCGGTGCTTTAAATTCTTTATAACCAGAGGGGTTTGTAGCCTAGCTGTGTGCACTGCCTTTGAGAATCAGCTCTGTGTGAATACTGAATGTTTAAACTTTGCCCTTACGTGGGTTGATGTAACATTTCCTGTACTGGAACAGTGCTGCAGCCCAGGAGGGTCCATAGGCATTAATCCTGAGATGTGGTATACATTAACTACTGTACAGCCTTGTGCTGACCTGCTGGTGACAAACCTGGAGGTGCTTCTGACAGATCTTTTTTTTTTTTTTTTAATTTTAGTCTAGAACGGATGACAAAGTTACGCGGTTTAAGAGAGCGGTTGCTTATTACTCTGCAACTAATAAACCTATGCCATTTCATCCACCACATTACCTGGGTAAGTAATGACAGCAGCCAGGCTTTCCACTTCAACTAAAACCTGGGGTAGCCCTAAATCAGAAGTGGTATTAGTGGCAGCATCTTACTAAAATGTTTGTATCTTCTGGCAATTCTCATTGACCTGTGAAGTTGAGGTTTCAGAAGGATATTTGCTGAGGTTGTGTTCTTGTTCCAAAAGAGAACAACCTGGACTACTTTTCTTCTTGGCTATTGCAGCATCCATTCTGGCATTGGGACTCTCGAAAGAATGATGCTGTGAACCGCAGAAGTCTGGTGTCCACTCCCTTTCATGAGGATGGTTGCTGTTTCTAGTCATTAAAACATATTTACTGTTTCTCACTGGCCTTGCTGGCATATTTTAGAAATCCCTTTATATTCTTTGATTTTTTGGTGTCATAACAAACTGCTCAAATTGCAGCCACACATTGTTGCAGCATTGCAGATTATTCTCAAGGCTTAAAAATTAAAATGTGTGATCGCAGGATTTCCTACTCATGCCCCGATCTTAACACTAAAATGTCATTTTAGCTGAAACTTTATAAAGATCTTCAGTTACCACACTGGTACACTGACAAAGATTTTCCTGTGCTTTTTGAGGGTGTGGGGTGTCATTATTTACATCCAGAGACCTGCATTAAGGGGTTTAGAGGCTACTCTAGGTCAAATACTCAAATGACAAAATGCCAGCATTCTGGATCTGCGTGACGTTGGCAGTCTCCATTATGACATCTCTTGGGGGTTGTTTTCTTGTAAGCTGCCTTTGATTCCCAGATAGAATAGGAATATGCAGCAATGAGAGATACAAAAACCTGAAAGAAAGTGAGACACATAAAATACACTTCACAAGCTACAAAGTATTTTTATTGAAAGGTAAAAATGAATAAAATGGACTTAAGGGCATAGGAGAAAACAGTAATGCTAACAGAACAAGAATAAATAAACCATAGAAGCAAAAGGACAAACAGGGTAACATTTGTGTCAAATACTGAGTGTTTTCATGAGTGCTTGGTTTTGTTCTTCTTTTTTTTCCTTCTCCTTTCCCCTCCTCCCCTGCAATACAGCAGCCAGACCGAATCAGTTTGGTATGCCTGGGATAGTGCCACCATATGTTCCTTCTCAGATGCTTAACATTCCACAGACCTCACTACAAGCAAAACCTGTGGTAAGTACAGCTTCTGCCCTGCTCCTTGGGAGAGGCCTGCTGTGCTCAGCAAACTGGAATCCAGGTGGGAAAGGTGTAGCCAGCTTTTTCAGTCTGAGCAGTCACTGACTAGATTTTAAATCTGGAACTAAAGTGGTGCTACAGACTCTGGTGGAACAGTTTTTGTGGATGCTCAGGATGTCTGAGTTTTAATGCATACAATTGAAAAGGCCGCTTGATTAAGGAATGTATTTTGTTTTAATAGCAAAGCCTTAGTTGCCTTCACTTAAGAGAGATCCCTTTATTTTAGGCCCAGCAGATGTCCAGTCAGGGTGGGGCCCAAGGCCAGGGTCCATACCCATACAGCCTCTCTGAGCCAGCCATCACCTTGGAAACAGGTGGGAAAAGTTTGTCTGAGCAGAACAATTACAGTAACATTCCTCACGAAGGAAAACACACACCATTGTATGAACGGTCGTCTCCAATCAATCCAGCCCAGAGCGGGAGCCCAAATCATGTGGATTCAACCTATTTTCCTGCCTCTTCTACATCTTCGTCCTCTGACAACGATGAAGGCAATGGGGGTGCAGTGAAGTAAGTTTCTCATGAAGATATTCGCTTCTGTTTAAATTAATTTACTTTCGAAATTGCTAACCTGTATTCTGAAAGTAAGAATCATAGAATCAGTCATAGAGTACCCTGAGCTGAAAGGGACCCACAAGCATCATTGAAGTCCAACTCCTGGCAGAGCTGGACTCTGCAGAAATCTGCAAATTAGTGATATGATAGACCTTAAAAAGATAGTTTTGGGTGTCTGTGACTGCAGTCACATGCATGGTTCAATCTCATCGCCTTGTTCCTTAAGCAGGAATCCAAAACCAAATAGTGTTGGGTGTTTTTCCTCTTCTGCCCTTATGTTTTATTGAGAGAGTGAGGTTTTGGTAAATGTCATAAAGCCTTCCAGTCCTTTGCTTTGTATAAAAAATATTCCTGCTTCATGGTATAAGTCATTAAAATTTCAGAAGCAAGAATCTACAGAACTTCACTGAACTTGTAGTGTTTACATGTCCTAAATTTAGGCGTAATGTAATGTGAATATCAGAAATTTTTTTCAAGACTCCTGCAAATGGACATTTTTAATAGAAAGCATCCCTTAAAATCAGAATATCTTGCCCAAAATTCCAGTCACAGACACCAAGGATTTACTTAATTGTCTTTCAAGCTGCATTTTAGTATGATGTTTTTCTTTCTGTTGCCTTTCAGCCATGTCAGTGGGAACAAAATAGGCTGGGAAAAGCCGGGAACCCAGTCAGAAGGTCAAACACGTGGAGAGCTGGGAGACCAAACAAAGGTATTTCCTTAAATTCCAGGCATCACATTTTATTACTTTGTGTGAAAGCTTTATGGCAGACTCAGAGGTGGATTTTGAATATTGATCCATAGTGTTTAGTGCAAACCTGTACACTTTGTGAATTACGAAACAACTTTAGAGTACAAGTTTTCCGAGGACATTGTTGCATTTACGTAAAAACAAACATGCAAACATGAAATAGGATGTTTTAGAAAATATTAGATACAAACCAGGAACAAATCAATAACCTTGTTTGGCCCTTAGCCAACAATCTCACCCTCAGATGTTGCTCTCTGGGTTTCCAGTAGTGCATGTTGGATTATCAGGAAGGAGTGTGACATCGGAGTGCCCGTGGAGTCAGAGTCCGTGTCCTGTATCCCTGTCAGCACAGCTCTGACATCGTCAGTGTTAGCCACAGGCCACTACAGCTGTATCAGAGCTCAGCTGAGGAGTTAAAAGTCCTTTATAACTGCATGGTAGGAATTGTAAAGTAGCTCCATGGGGCCAGTTAGTGTTGGTGCTTAACTAGGTAAGGATGGGCTAGAGAAGCACTTGATAAAGATTTATCATTATTAAATTTGAGATTTCAAACCACGTTCAAATCAAGAGCATGATGGTCTCTATTCCAAGTTTGATCTGTGTTTGGAAAGAGCATTCAGAGCGTTTACGCTTAGTATCTCTGTGCCTTGATGGTGGAGCTGTACACCAACTGTTAACTCTCAAAAGCCCCTGATCTTGAGTTAGTTACACTGTGAGCAATCAGAACATTTCCCCTGTACTTTTGTCATAGGAATTCCAGTAAATTTGGGCTTTTGTGCTTAAAATATCAAGTGGATGATTTCATCCATCAGCGGTTATTATTTCTGCAGACTACGCCTGTAGGATAACTGTGTCTGCCTGGGGATTAGTCACCGTATGCAAATGCTAATTTGACCTATTACATTCCTTTCTTCTCTGCTGGGCTGGGCCATGTGTGCAGCCCTGTGGCTCCCCCAGCCCTGAGCCTGTCCTTTCCCAGAGAGAGCCCCCACAGAGCCAGAGCTCTCGCTAAACTTTCCTAGAGATGTATGCACGGGCTGACTGAAATATATCCACCTTAATGTAGTAATGCTCCTGAGCTTTACTTGCCTCTTTGTTTTCTATTATCAAACCACTCTGTCTGCCCTCAGTAGCGGGAGAAGGCAGAAGTATCTTTTGAGCACAACAGGAGGGATTCTGAGTACATTCTGTAAATGAACTCATTTCCTGGAGGGGTGTAAGTTAATGATTGAGAAAAGAGGGAGTAGTTCCTTAAGATGTTGTCCAGAGAAGCTGCCCCATCCCTGGAAGTGTCCAAGGCCAAGTTGCACAGGGCTTGGAGGAACCAGGGATAGTAGAAGGTGTCCCTGGCTGTGGCAGGGGTGGAACGAGATGGTCTCAAAGGTCCCTTCTAGTCTGTGATTCTATGAAGATTTCAACTGAGTGAGCTGTGTGAATTTCTGAACTAAAGTGCAGAAAATCCAGCATAGGTCAGGCAGGTGGCAGCAGTCTTGATGCTCCTTTCACCTGACTTAAATGTCAAAATTCCTTGCAGTTACCTCACAGTGTGATTCTACATGACAAAGGTAAGCTCCTCTCATTTGGCTGGATGCATATTTCTAAAGAAAAGGATCACCTTTTAACTGTGGTGTTTCCTCAGCTTAGGTGTTGGAGTATTGCTGGAGTATGTGCAGGAGAAGCCCAGGGTACTGCAGTGAGGGAAAGCATTGCTGTCATGTGGGGATTTTGTCTTCATCCCTGTGTGCTCCCAGTAATTGATAGTTCTGTAAACTTCTTGCTGTGGTTCAGTATTGCTGACTTCCAGCTGTTGGGGTAGTAGAAGACAGGGAAAAAATCTTTAACCTGATATAGAAGTAATTGATACTGTAACACAGATTTAATAGAAGTATGATATAAAAGCATTTGGTATTAGCATGTTGTTTTGGAAATGTGCTGGTTTGCAGGTTTTAACCATTTTGTCTATGGATTTTCATTTTTATAACTCAAATCAAGTCTATGTTACCAGCTAAAATACAATCTTTCAGTAACATCCTCTTTGATTGTGTGATTAAAGTGTCCTCCGAAAAGAAGGTTGCCCTTTGATATTTTGCTAGACCCTGTTGTTACTACCTACACCTTTCTGTAGAAGACTTTTGGAAGATGTGTGGGGGTTTTTTGTTGTTTGCATTCAGGTTTGTATTTTTCATGGGTTTGAAGTAAACCACCTGAGCTTGTTTGGGCCTATTTTTCATGTTACATGTTCTGTGGGATTTCATGCCTTGGCCATTTCCCTTTCAGCTTTGCTTTTCAAGGCTTAGGAAGCATGTGAAGTTCTTTACTCATATTGTGAAAATACTCATACATGAGATATCATCAACTGATCAAATTTTGCTCTCAAAAGTTTTTACTGTCGCTGTAATAATTTTTAGGCATGAAGCTAACATGAACTCTGAGGTTAAAACCAGCTTTTGATTTTGAAGATCAGGATTTTTAGGAGTGAACTCTGAATTTTTTTTGGTTGTTTCTGTGAAAATCAACATAAAATCCTTACAAAGGCTGGGAGGTTTACATATATCGTTATGCATCATATTTTCCCCGTAAGTTTATGAACTGCATTTCTAGAACTGAAATAGAATGCCACTTTAGTCTTCCAGTCAGAAAACTTTGCCATTTTCTCTTAGTCTTCTCAGACAAAGAGCTTTTATGTTTAAAAAAACCCCAAACAGCTAAAAACCAATATTTACCAGGCTTTTGAGTTTAGACACTATGTATTTTACATGTTGTTTAATTGAACCCTGTAATTTTCCCTGTTTTGTCTAGAATTGCAAGCTGAGAAGGGCTATGTTTATGGAAGTCTAGATAAATTACAGACTATGTGACTGTCAGTTAACACATTGAGTTGGGAGTATCTCGGAAATACTGAGTTAAGAGGCCACTCACAGGTCATTAAAAGGCCTCAGTCCACTTCTCCATTATGCAGTTAAAATTTTTGGAAAATAGTAATTTCTGTTGCTGTTAATAAGTTAAAAGTTTTATCATAACATTTATTTTCTTAGTAATTTGGTTCCACTAGCAAACAATGGCTGAAGGTTTCCTGAAAACCTTGCAGCCAGCTTTGGGTAATGTATTCTGCACGCTGCAACAGCGTGATGTAAAGATTTACTATTTTCTTTGGAGATGAGGGAGGAAGTTTGCTGTTTCTCTTGGCTGATCCCCTGGTGTGTTTCTGGACACGTTCAAAGTGCTTTATTTTGTATGTTCTGTTACAGGCAGAAGGTTCCTCTAGTGCTTCTTCAGGAAGTCAGGCAGCTGATGTCAAAGGGAATCAAACCAGTAATCCACAAATCCCATGCCTCTTGTCCATGCCCACCAGAAACCACATGGATATTACCACCCCTCCATTACCTCCGGTAGCACCTGAAGTATTACGAGTGGCAGAGCACAGGCACAAGAAGGGGTTGATGTATCCCTACATCTTTCATGTCCTAACCAAGGTATGACATTTGGAAATGAGGTTCTGGGAGATAATGATTCTGTGAAGATAATTGCCCTGGCATTTCTGGCTAAAGAGTATCAGATTTTAACATCCTTTTTAATGCTCTTAACTTCTGGTCCCTTTTTAGTAGTTTCAACCAGTTTCCCCCCAGATTTCTAACCTCTGGTATGGTTCATTGTTCCAATAAATATGAGATGACTATAATTAGAAGTGTTTATTTACAAAATTAATTATTTTCCCAACTATTTACAGTTATTTGTATATATCTCTATGCATCGCTGTATATGTCTGTGTGCATGTGTTTATGCAGAGTCCATTTCCATCTAAAAATTCCTGCATATGTACTTTGGTGTCCATGTCAATTCTTTTCTGTTTTCAGTGTTCAGAAGTACTGAGATTGTTTTCTCTCCCAATCTGATTCCTCTTGTTATTGATAGCTGGCCCCAAAAGAAACACAGCAGCTCTAAGAAATCCCTTTTGTACCAGCAGCTAGGAACATGGCACTGTCCCCATGGCTGTTAACCTTTATTCACCTTAAAAATCCTCCTCAGGACAGTAAGGACCACAGGCAGATCTGAAATCCATCAAACTGAAAGTTACTGTATCGAGGTTGAGGTTCAGGTTTCCTATTTCCCGTTTGTTTGGTACCACAGCTCCTGTTGCTGTTCTGTTCTTACACTTTTTTGTCAAACACAAGTGAAGAAGAATCAAAAGGTCTGTGAAGTGGCAGTCCTGTTTCACACTTTGTATAGCATGTTTAAATACTACTGATGTTTAGTCACAGAATCATTTAAGTTCAAAAAGATCTTTAAGATCATTGAGTGCAACTGTTAACCCAGCACTGCCAAGGCCACCACTGAACTGTGTCCCCAAAGTGCCACATCTGCGTGGCTTTTAAATCCCTTCAGGGATGGAGACTCCACCACTGCCACCTGAAGCCATTTCCTTTGTTCTGTCTCTGCTCCCTGGGAGCAGAGTCTGACCCCATCAGCTGTCCCCTCCTGTCAGGGAGCTGTGCAGAGCCAGGAGGTCCCTCCTGAGCCTCCTTTTCTCCAGGCTGAGCCCCTTCCCAGCTCCCTCAGCCCCTTCCCCAGCTCCGTTCCCTTCTCTGGACACACTGCAGAGCCTCAAGCTCTTTCTTGTTGTGATCCCAGGATTGGAGGTGGGGCCTCAGCAGTGCCAGCACAGGGGATGGGCACTGCCCTGGTCCTGCTGCCACCCCAGGGCTGGAACAGGCCAAGGTGCCCTGGTTCTTCTTGCCCAGCTGGGCTCCTGTTCAGCAGCTGCCAGCAGCATCCCCAGGGCCTTTCCTGCCGGGCCTTTGCAGCCCCCCTGGCTCAGCCTGGAGCTGCAGGGCTCTCTGTGCCCCTGGTGCAGAACTGTTGAACCCTATGGTGCAGTTATGGGGATTCTTTAGAAATGGCCTCATGTTCCAGGTTATGGGGATGTTACTGAGAGAGACCTTTGAGTCATAACCTTCCACCTAAGGTAGTGTTGTCAGAGTTAAACCTGACAATATCCTCATGTAACCACTTCAAGGTGTCACCTTCAGCATTCATTACTGGGATAGTTTAAATAGTTGGAGTTTTTTTAAGAGAAAGTAGCACAATGGAGTGTTTTCTTGTCAGTGTTAAAAATAAAGGTTGATTTTTGGGGGCAGTGCAGTCAGTCGTTTTCCAAGAATATCTTAACATGTTTGGATGTACAGTTAGAGAAAACAGTGTTGCTGTTTTGAGAGAAAATGTTGCAAGGTTCTTTCATGCTTTTTTTCTTAAAAGATATAAAATGCTAAATTTTTACATATGTGTATTCAAATCCAGCCTTACTGGAGTAGTTCCCATTTAGGTGGTTTTTGTCCAGGTACACTCATGCATTGTTTTTTACAGTGTTTAAATCTTATAGCAAATCCTGCAGTCCTCCAGCAGGTGTTTTTAGATAGCATGATTTTTTTTTTTTTAAATAACTGCCTGAAATCTAGATCAGCTTCAAATGTGCTTTGGCTGTCTAAAAGCACATTGCTCTGTTTCCAAGTGCCTGTATTATAGGAGCAATATTTAGTTTATCCTCACACGTAGCTAGTCCAGACAAATATGTGTGTGACGGAGGAGGGAAAGAGAAAAGCAACAGGACCTGGAGGCAATTAGGCAGGCTGGGCTAATCCCTGAGCTGAGATCCACTTTACTACTGAATCACATTTGTCTTGACTGGCTGACGTGTATCAGGGCTGGATTGGGTTCCCATGCATACCTGAATGCTTTTTGTTCACTGTAACATGTCATATTTCTCTGCTTTCTTTCCTTCCAAAGGGTGAAATCAAAATCGCCGTTTCTATAGAAGATGAAGCCAACAAAGACTTGCCTCCTGCTGCTCTCCTGTATAGGCCAGTGCGTCAGTATGTTTACGGAGTCCTGTTTAGTTTGGCAGAAAGCAGAAAGAAAACTGAAAGGCTTGCTTTTAGAAAGAACAGACTTCCACCAGAATGTACGTACTGCAGAGCCCGTGCTTTATTCCTCTTCCCTTTGCTGTGGTTTCAGAGCCACTTGTACCGTGATGTGAATGGGAATTGTTGCTAAGATCCTGTCAGAGTAGCTGATTCCAGAGGAATTTCGGGCCTATCTGATGCCATGGATAAGAGAAAAAGAAGTTGTTAATTTGATATTTTATTTCCTGTCGTAGATTAAGAACTATAAATGCTGACATTTCTAAGCAAGCTCTGAGGTTTGGTTTTGAACATCTGCTTAAGCTGCTGCCAGACCTGCAGTGAGTGATGTCAGCTTGTGATGCCATTTCTGTGCATGGCAGAACTGGATTTTAGGAAACTTCTATTCTCTGCACACACATACAAATCTGCCTGCATTATTCAAAACTGAGAAGTGCACAGGTTAACTGGCCCTGGCATGTGTTTATGCCCTGAAGGTGTCCCTGAAGGTACCTCAGGGGAATTTGCAAGTATCTTGTGTCCTTCAGGTATTGGCATATTAAAACCTAGTTTAAACCCCACAGGAATCAGGGTGTAATGTAACCAAAGGTAGACCTGGGTGAGGACAGACTAAGCTTTTGCAAACAGACTTGTCAAAAGATCCTTTGACTCGTTCAGAGATAAGGACATTGATCTTCTCATTAATCTGAAAGTTGTCTTTTTAAGTCTTCAGTTTCCAGGAATTACTGTCATTCCAGCCCTTGTTCTAGAGTGTTTTTGTTATAATGAATGCATACAGGGAAATGACTGAACTTTGCAGTAGCAGCTTATAAAGGTTACAGGAATGCTGAAGCATTCAGGGCACGGCAGCAGCAGCACAAGTATTTAAATGTAGGAGTCTGCTGTCACTATGCTAAATTTGAGAATCAGATATTCAAATGTATGAAATCATCATTCACAGGCTTCATGTGTAAAAGGATAAAAATAAGTATCAGTTGTAATCTTTATATTCATTCCCTTTGCTCTTGCCATTTGTGAATATAAAATGTTTTTGTACGTTTGTAGTGAAGATGATAATCTCCCAATGATGTTTGAAAAGCTTTTTATCTTTGCCAGTTACTTTGTGGGAATCGGTATTTACCCTGCTTGAATAATACCTCAGCACATCTACTCACAAACTTCTTCTTAAAACTCACACAACATAGTGGCATTTAGGGTTACAAGGTCATTTCAGTATTAAAACATTTTATTTGATTTTATTTGCAGTTGTCATTTATCCTCATGAGAATTCTGTCCTGAAAAGCATACTGCAGCCTTTTTTTGGTGAAGTGGCTGAGGGCTGGAGGTCTGCTTCAGGTTAATCTTGTAAACCTAGAATGTTCTCTTTAGGCTACTGGGGAAGCCTATATAATCTATTTTCTCTTCTTTTATCCTGCTTTCCAGAGTTTATTCTCAGTGGAGGGTAAGCACTCTGCTGCTGACTTGGTTTAGTTATGGGAGCTCTGGCAAATCTTGCTGCAGGACGCATTCAGCTACTGACCTACTTCTAGCTTAGGACTGACCAAGCTCTTAAAAAAGCAAAATCCAATTTGAACATATGCCCAAAAGTTCCTTGCTTCGCTGCAGAGCTGGCAGTGCCAGTAAAGCTGGATTTGGGCTGCTGTGCAGGTGTGGGGAGTGAAAGGGCTCTGGTGCAGGAATGCCTTTATTTTGGCTGGCTCTCTTACAGAGCAGCAAGGCTTGGGCAGTCTGTGTAAGATGTAAGGAGAGAACAGTGTCTGAAGCACTGATTAGCCTGCTCTAACTTTCCTGAGCGCCCAGGCTATGATAAAATAGTGGTGCTCATTCTCCTCCAGTGTCTAAATTATTTTGCTGCTCTCAAAAATGAGTATGTTATGAAATGCAGTAATGAAGACAATTAAGAGAAAATCTAGGAATTAAGGTATGTTAAAAGAATTAAGAAACTAGTTTCTGAAGAAATGTAAATGATCCCTAAGATTTATTTGGAGAGGTAATGAATATTAATATCTAAAATCCTGTCATCTTTGTTGTACAAACCAAACACTGGCAACTTAATAGTAGTGCCTGAATAATTGGCAAGGATATTGCATGTGAGGGTTTTGGGAAGCTGGGAAAAATGCATAATAAATGGACATGTCAGGATTACTCCTAAATATATAGATGGCAAGGTAATGGATCTTTCATGAAATGGGTGGCTTCTTGTCTTTTAAATCATTATTTTTTGTATGAAGTTTAAAAGCCAGTGAGAAAGAAGAGAAGCAGCACTCGGTGGGGTTCTTCAGCGATCAGTGTCTGCTAAGTGGTGCCTTTGGTGTACATGGCCTCACCTCTGCTCCCAGAGGACAGGAGGTGCTGGGTCACACGGTGCCCGATGGTGTTTGGCTGCCAAGGGCACGGTGCTGCCCGAGCTGCCCTTCCCTGGCAGGGGCTGGAAACCAAGGGTCTCCCTTGCTCTGCTTCTCAGCTCTGAACCGGGCTATTTCTGTGTCCTGAAAAATACATGTGTGTAGTGAAACCATCTGCTCTTTCTGCTCAGTGGCAAAAGGCACACTTGCACAAGCTGTCAGAGCTCCTGCTTGGATCCCAAGGTTTGTTATTTTAAGCCCAGCCACCTTGTGACGTGCTGTTCCCAGCACGGATGTGCTCAGCCGGCGCCAGCCCTGCCAAGAGGAAAGCCGTGTCTCTTGGGCAGTAGCCCTCGTGCAAAATCAAGCATGCTGAGCTCAAGCTGTGCTGTCAGGAAGGATTGTAAGGTTAAAAATCACAGTTAATGAATAAGACCAGAACCACTGGAGCTGTGCTTAGCAACCAGAGCTCTGCTGGGGTGCTGTGGCTGGTGCCCTCAGAGCCCGCAATGGCACTCAGATGTTCATCAAGCAGGTTACTGTGCTGCAGGTTGATGCTGACCCTCTTTGCTTGGATTAACCTTAGCATGTGGTGAGGGCACTGTTGAAGGCAGAGGTCCATAGATTGTGTGGTGCCTCGGGCCTCTGTGAGTATTCAAACGTGCTGATGAGCAGTAGGATGAGGTTTGGTATGGAAACAGGATAATCACCATGGTAATGGGGCTGAGCATGCTGATCCTGGTTGTAGTCGATGTAGTTTTTAGGGCAGGCACTGCTCATTTCTCAGTGGAAGTCCTGGGAGGAAATGCCATACGTCCTGTGATTCTGGCCGCTGAGGATGCAGTGAGTTTGGCAGCATCTCAGTAGAGATTTTTCAAAGGTTTAAGAAATGCTCTGGAGAAATAAGTGGATGTGGACACAAGTCCTGGATTCATGTGTTGGGTTAAATACTAATTTTGGGTGGACAGTGCTAGAGTTGCTTGTTGAGGGATTCAGCTGCAATTCCTCATCTCCATCACTTGGAGAGGAAACTCTTCCAGCCCACTAGATTGACCTTCATGTTAAACCTTCCCACCAGAAGCATGGGGACCTGCACCCAGCTGTGGGTCCTCAGCACAGGGCAGGGACCTGCAGGAGCAAGTCCAGAGAAGGCCATGAAGATGTTCTGAGGGCTGGAACACTTCTGTGGAGACACTCTGGGAGGACTCTTTAGCCTGGAGAAGACGAGTCTCCAGGGAGAGTTAGAGTCCTTTCCAGTACATCAAGGGACTCTGAGTGAGCTGCAGATGGGCTTTGGACAAGGGCCTGGTGTGGCAGGACCAGGGGAATTGCTTTCAGAGGGTAAATATGGAATATTGGGAAGAAATTCTTCCTTGTGAGAGTGGTGAGGCTCTAGTTTCCCTGCCACAGCAGGGGATGGAACAAGGTGGACTTAAAGGTCGTTTCCACTCCCGCCATTCTAGGGGTCTTGTATATTATTATCATTTAGCACAATGTAGTGTGCATCTCTAGTGTGACTTTCGTAGCATGTAGCTGAAGAACAGGCTGAGGTATTCTTCCTGTGGTCTTCATGTCACAGGGCCGTGGAAGTTCTCATCCACAAATTAAAAGCTGTGAACCGTATTTGAATGTTAAAACATTCAACACAGGGTAGACAACATAGACATAAAACCTTCCCTTCTTCTAAGCTTAACGTCCTTATGTGTTCAGTGTAAGTGAAAGAAACATCAGGGAAACACTGGTGGTGTGTACAGCTTTGCTTCTGATATCTAAAGCAATTATAGTAGGGTTTAAAAGCACACATAAAATGCATACTTTCATTTGTGTTTGCTGTTCTGGGCCTAAGCAAGCAGAGAAACCCAGAGAGATGAGCTGTGCACCAGGGCAGGGTACTCTGCTGGTTGTTAGAGCCCATCTTTAGAGTGCACTAGTGGATAAAACCTGGGAGCAACCAAAATAGAACATGATTTTGTAGTGAGGCAACCAGCTAAATATATCAGAATGTTTATTTGCACTGCTGTGAGTGATCTTTGTAAAACTGCCCTGAGCTCTGTGAAGAGTAACTGTAATGCTAGGCTGGGTTTATTCCCAAAAAGCAGGAGAGCTCTTTGGGGTGTTCTGGAGCTTTTCTCTTTAATCCTGACCATCACCCCTGCCATGGTTTGCCTGCCCCTGGCTATAGAATCACACATGAGGCTGCTGCCCCGTTGCTGAAGGAGGCTTTGTAGCCGTCAGGCCCGTGCTGGCACCAGTGGAACACATTCCCCAGGCTGCATGCAGTGGATTTCCAGCAGAAAGAGCAGGTCTGGGCTCCCTCAGGGAATCTCCCTGGGCTGTAACCTGAACCTGCACTAACAAGTTCCTTGAACCTTTCCACACTGCATAACTGGCTCAGAGTTGGAAGGGTGCAGGCACGCTGTGAACTGTGTCAAGCTCGGGGTTGCTCCAAGGCCAAAGGTATCGTGTCTCAGCCTTGACTTGAACTTGTGTTCTGTTCTGGTTGCCTTCAAACAGAAGGAGGGAGATGATTTAACAGCAACGTGGAGTGAACTGTCTTCGTGCTGATGCGGATGAAAGGGAGCTTGGGCACAAAGCCACTAACCTCTTCATAGAAAGCAGTGCAATAAATGGGAAGGCTTTTGTAAAGTAATATTTTGTAACATTTTTAGGGAGAAGAGCTCCACGTCTGCCTATATTTGAGATCTCATTCTATTGCAGTAGCTGAACAGCTACAGACAACTATAAAAATACCAGGTTTAAATATGATTCAAATAAAATCACTAGGATCATATTTTTCTTAAAAGACCACCTATGGAATAGATTTGTGTTTATGTACTATTTTTATTTATTGCTGTAGAGTTCTGATCACACACAAGTATTGTCAGATATGACAGTATGATCACACGGAGTTATTTAAGAGGAAAATTGCACTTCTAAGTTAAAATTACAGAATGGTTCAGATTGGAAGGGACCTTAAACACCATCCATCATGGGCAGGGATGCATGCCAGTATACCAGGTTTCTCCAAGCCCTGTGCACTCTGGTGTTGAACACTTCCAAGGGAAATTGTGCTGTTTGTTTTAGAAATATATACATATTTCCTCTATGTCGTATATTCATTTGAAAGTATTAGCATGACATTCCTAGTGTATGTGTGTCTGTACACACCTAATTTGTAAGTGATCACCATTAAATGGTATTTCATTCAGGGTTTGAATTACGAGTTTGGCAGTGTAATCCAACACACTGTTGCAGTCTCAAAGTGATGCTTTTTGAATCAAAATCTCTTGCATATGAAGTTTGAAGTAAATGCTGGAATAGGAAATACTAAAGCTGATTTCTTTCTGCAGTTTCACCAGTGATAATTAAGGAATGGGCTGCTTACAAAGGCAAATCTCCTCAGACCCCTGAGCTGGTGGAAGCCCTCGCCTTCAGGGAGTGGACCTGCCCAAACCTGAAGAAGCTGTGGCTGGGCAAAGCCGTGGAGGACAAGAACCGACGGATGAGGGCGTTCCTGGCCTGTATGCGATCAGACACACCAGCAATGCTCAACCCAACTAATGTGCCCACTCATCTTATGGTGCTCTGCTGTGTGCTGAGGTCAGTGTCACCTCCAGGCACGTCAGAGCCCGGAAAGGTTTGACTCTGGGATCTCTACAAAGTGTTGATTCGTATCTGCAGCCTCGCTGGGAGAGGGGGTTGGTCTGGTTGTAGAGAAGCGTGTGTGTAGTTCTTTCTCAGTCTCTAAAGGATTGACGGGAAGACAAAAAGGATGTTGTGTTGCGAAGAGGTTGTATCATTTGATTAGTTTTCCTTTAGTGTGCTCACGGCTCCAGCTCAGTAAAAAAACAACTTTTGGGGCCTCAGATGCTTCTGTGGGTGAAGTTGCACAACAAAAGCTTCCAGCTTTCCAAAGAAAAAGTCACAAGGTCCAAAATCTTTTCAGATTGAAAATTGACAGAGGAATTGGGAGATGCTTAGATTTGGGGTAATTATTTAAGACTATCTTAATAGTTCTTTCAGAATCCAAGGTAAGCATCTTACACATGGTAAAATTTAAGCCATTTTTGAGAATGATAAATGTAAATTTGTCTTTTGTTCTATTGAGCTTCATCTTGCCTTTTGAGCACTAAAATGCTGCTTCTCCTTATAGGCTAGTTAGCATACAAAGAAGGTGGTGTCTAAAGCTCCTCTTTTCAGTGGCACAGCGTGTTTCTGTCCTGGCACGTGTGCTGTGTCTGTGCTGGGGGTTTCTGAGCCAGCCCTTGGGCAGGCACTGACGTGGCCGTGCTTCCCTCACAGGTATATGGTACAGTGGCCAGGGGTGCGCATCCTGCGGCGCCAGGAACTTGATGCTTTCCTTGCCCAAGCGTTGTCTCCAAAGCTCTATGAACCTGACCAGCTTCAGGAACTCAAGGTAATTCTTAACTGGAACTTACATAATTTAAGAGATTTGTTTCCAGCTGATCTGGGAATGAACTGCAGTGGCTGATCTGTATGTGCCTGTCTCACTAAAAGCCTTGTACAATCACCTATACTTTCCAAAATATTAGCGTTAGTGGCTTGAAGTGTTGCAGAGATGGCTGCAACGGTTTACAATGTCCATTTTCCAAACACAACACAATAAATAAAATCACAGACTGGGCTGGGTTGGGAGGGTCCTTGAAGCCCATCTCATTCCACTCCTTGCCATGGGCAGGGACACCTTCCACTATCCCAAGCTGCTCCAAGCCCCCTCCAACCTGGCCTGGAACACAGGCTAAATGACACCTGGGGTAGAGATTTTGGCAAAGGTATCTACTGTGGAGAGATCAAAGTCTCACTTCCCTCTTAAGATCTGATGCAAAGAGGAAGAAATTCCACTGTGGAAATCACTGCTCTTAGAGACCTGAGAAAGGAATTCCCAGAGAAAATATTCTTTCTATTCCAACACAAAATAAAAGGCCACTGATAGCAGATAATATTTTGGTTTAATAGTAATTGCTTTATTTTTCAATCATACATCATATAATGCAGATGACTTCCATAAGATATATTGGTTAGCTGGAAGATGCAGTAATTCCCTCAGGGTTGTTACTGTCTTCACAGGAAGCAGTTTGTGAAGTCAGACAGAAAGAGCAGCTGAATTTGAGCCCAGCCATGTATCTGCAAAATGACCTGGAGAGTCTTTGGGCTCTTAAAGGTTGCTTATGCATAAGGAAGGTGGTAATGGAGTTTAATTAAAAAATTTTATACGAAGGTCTTGAAAGTGTTCCCAAGCAAGGGCTGATATTTTGAGAAGTATTTTAGAAAACACCAGTAGTGCTACCTTCTTATGCCAGAGATAAAAATACACTTGCTGCAAGCAAATCCTTTTTGCTTTGACCACTACCTATTATTCAACTGTTTGATTCTACCTTAGTGCCCCTATCCTGCATCCTAAATAAAGCTATGCATGCACACTATTTCTTATTAAGAGATGTGTTCTTAAAGCAAAATCTTGAATCAAACTAAATAGAAAATCCATTATAAAGGGGTTCAGAAGAAAATGTGTTACATGGGAAGAAAAAAGGAATTTTGCATTGAACTCATTCCTGATACGTTTTACCACACATCTCAAAGCACTTAATTATTTAGAATAAAATTTAGAATTAATTTTTCTAGTGCTAATTTCTTCGAAGTGTCTTTAGAAATTGTTCTCTGCAATTTCTAAACATTTTCTCAACTTTGTGTTGAGAAGATAGGGGTTTGTGTTTATCTCTGGTCTCCAGAGCAGGTGGCTGGGACCACAGCTTTTCTGAAGATGGCAGCTCTGCACGCACAAGTGCGAGGTTCCGCTGCATCCTTCTGCTCAAACCTCTGAAAGTGCGGACGACCTTTTAGAATCCCTCTGTTTGCAAGTTTTGAAAAGCATGTAACTGTAGGAATAACTTTGAATTCCATCTCACTGCGGTCTTGCTGCATTTGCTCGGTTTTTGAACAGATTGAGAATCTGGATCCCCGCGGAATCCAGCTGTCCGCTCTCTTTATGAGCGGTGTGGACATGGCTCTTTTTGCCAACGACGCCTGCGGACAGCCGATTCCCTGGGAGCACTGCTGTCCCTGGATGTATTTTGATGGGAAGTTATTCCAGACCAAGCTCATCAAAGCAAGCCGGGAGAAAGTTCCGCTCATCGACCTCTGTGATGGTCAGGTGTGTGCAGGGGGTGGAGTGCCCCGTGTGCCACAGGGGTTCCATGGCGTGGGTTGTCACCATTCACCTCATGTGTCACCTCTGCTTTGAAAGGCTAATGGGAGGGGTTTGCTCTGTAGTTCCTTATCTCTTGGTGGGTAGGGTCGCCTTTGGATAGATTTGGAAGAAGAGGCATCAACTTGAATTTGATTTTTTTTTTCTCTCTGAAAACTGAAACACTGATATGAAGAGTGGCCAAGTTGAAAACTTTGCTTATTTGTTCAAGTCCCACCTTTTTGGGTCAGACTGTCCAAAGGACTAAGCTGCACTGGGTTTGTAGTGAAGGAAAATTGGTGATTTCTAATTGATTTTACAGACTGTGAAAGTCATTCTTGGGGTCCTCAGTTCAAAATCTTCTCACATTTCTTAGAACCATCTCAAAATACAATGAAGGATTTTTTTGTGTTTTCCAAATGATGCAAAATTACTATCCACCTGTAAAACCAGGAAACTGATAAAACGGTTTACTGAATCACCCAAACTTTTTTGGTTTTAACTTTTTGAAAGGTATGAAATTGTATCTCTTCTTTTTTTGTGACTTGAGGGAAGCTGATCCAGCTTCCCTACTGATGGTGGCTGTGGTCCCTCTCAGGGTTTTAACCCTCCAGGCATGTTTCAGCCTGAATGCACAGACTCTGGTGTGCAGTTCAGGTTTAGGATCATGATTCTATCTCTACTTCTCTATTAATTTGTGTTTTCCTTTGAATTTGTTGTATAAATGTAGCTTTATACAATTGAAATGAGAATTTTAACATCCCTACGTGGCCTTCTCTTTATTCCTAGGCTGAGCAGGCAGCCAAGGTTGAAAAGATGCGTCAGAGCATCCTAGAAGGATTAAATTTCTCCAGGCAGAACCATCCTCTCCCTTTCCCACCTCCACCTGCCATGCCTTTCTATCCAGCTTCTATGTATCCTCGACACTTTGGGCCAGTCCCACCACCTCAGGGCAGGGGGAGAGGCTTTGCTGGTAAGTGATGGGACAGCAGTGCCACACGTTGTCTTACCTTGCACACTGCCAAAACTACCGACCCTGGTCGAGCTGGTAGGGGAAACACAGAAAAGCAGGTGGTCAGCTTGTGTTAGCATGTGCCAGTCACTGTGTTTGGGGCTTGCTTTTATTAGCCCAGTGATACGGAATGTGCTGTATGGCTGCGTATTTTCATCAGGATTTTAGTAACTGCCAGATCAAAATATTTTTACTGTTATCGTAGAACTAGAAAAAAGAGGACTGGATTGACACTGGGTGGTATGAAAAAGCTCTGATTTGCACAGTAAATTGGTTCAAAAATCTGTAAATTAACAGATACAGTTTAACTGTCAGGGCTGAAGACAACCTTTCCCCCTCCCCACTCCTCTGTGTTTTGCTACAGTCGTATAACCATCGGCACCCTCAAGTGTAAATGCTGACATAACCATTCCAGGCTGTTCCTAGAATTGCTCCCTTCCTCAAAATCTCTCTGAACCAAGGCCCATAGGTGTATGGACACTGGACACAGGCATTCCAGGGGTGCCATGACTGTAGCCACCAGAGCTCACCGCCAAAAAATTGTCACAAGCCTTTATACAATGCCACAGAAACTGGGATCCCGTTCCAAGCCCCAAGGCCTGCCCTTCGGATCAGAGGCTCCCTGCTGGCTGGGACAGCAGGACACCTTTGGCCAGGGTTCCCTCGGTGCTGCTGCGTCGCCGTGGGAGCGTGGCCGTCCCACCTGGCTCTGGAAGGGTGGAAGGAGGCAGCAACTTCTCTGCTGGGGCCTTCCCGGTTGCCTGGCCCCCTCACAGCTTTTCCCCTGTCTTTCTTTACCCTGGGTCTAACAGGAGTCTATGGCTTCGGAGGCCCTTATGGGGAAACAGTAGCCACAGGCGCTTACCGGGCCTTCCGGGTGGCGGCAGCGGCAGGACACTCCGGAGCCTTCTCTGGCAATGACAGCAACAGGACTAGCAAGTTTCAGGGCGGTAATTATACCCAAACCCCTTTTCTTAGAGCTTCTGGCAGCGGCTTCCTCCACTGTACGGGTTGGTCTGAGGCTTTCCTACTGACTCCCTGTCTCCCTAACTGTCTCAGCTTCCCTCTCTAGAGCCTGCCCGGTGCTGTCCGCTCTGCTCCCGTCCCTGCCGCAAGCCCCCAGCGCCCTCCTCGTGCCAGAAACCTCCAAACACAGGAGAGCAGAACCTCCAAACACCTCCAGTCACACCCAGTGGGGCAGGCTGTCCCCTGTGCTCCCACAGGCTGAGAGGGCTTCTGTAACCCACTGGCCTCTGCCTCTCTGTTAACAGGGGTTTTCCAAAATCTGGGGACAGCTGAGCTTTTTGCAAAGGCCCAGCGTAGCTGAGCCCTTCTTTGCTGGCATCAGGGCTGGTGTGGACACAGGAGTGGGATGTACTTTCCTACCTGTGTGCCCACTGTTCACTTCCTATATGATGAGGGACAATGGAAACCTGTTCAGGGTGTTTTTCCCACATATTTAGCTGTTCTTTCTGGCCTCTGAGCTTTCTGGCCTCTGAGCAAACATATCTCTAATGCTTCATGTGTGAATAACTCTTGCCCTGCAAGCCATCTGCATTTGGAGCTGAAGGACTTGCACAGGGAAGTAGGAACCTTCTGGATGTAATCAGTAGTGTAGTTCCCAGCCTATTAACATTTGAAGACTAATTATGGCTGCATAAACGCTGTGGTTTGTAACCCTGATGGTCTTAGCAGTAACATCTTGCTCAGTTCACATACCTGGATTTCTTCAAATACATGTCATGCCCCAGAGCTGATCTAGTACAAAGACGTGAACAACTTGAACAGGAGCTATAGTTGCATCTTAGACAACTGTAATTTTAGCTGCCTTCTTTGAGGGGGAATGATAAACCAACCTTTTAAACCAGATCTGTTTGAATGCTACATTTTTATAGCAACTTAGTGTTAGTACAGCTTATCCAGCCTAGTAAGTTCTTTATTGCCGATATAATCTGTGTGGTCCATGCTGATACTTGCTGTTGGCTAAAAAGAGCCTTGAACCTGCAAGAATTCCTTCTTCTTCAGGAATGCAGGAAAAAAACAATCTTCAGCCAGCTTGTAAAATTCCCCTACTTTCTTGAGGCTTATCTCAAGTATATTTTTAATTACTGAAACTGAAGCTCTCATGTCAGATCATTTTTCTTTTCAGAGTTCATATCTATTTTTAAAAGGGGGTGGGGGGAAACAGGCTCTTGGAGTTCTAACACTTCTGGAATACTGCAAAATGAGCAATAATCTCACAGTATCCATAGAGGAAATGGGTTATGTGGTGAAATCTGGGCAAACCAGCTTTCCATTCATTTGGAACTCTACTGTGATGATTGTGAAGATCAAAGTTTGGTTTTGCTTTTATGTGCAGGAGTCCAACCTATTCCTTCTCAGGGAGGGAAACTTGAAATTGCCGGCACTGTAGTCGGCCATTGGGCTGGAAGCAGACGTGGACGAGGGGGGAGAGGGCCATTTCCTCTGCAGGTGGTGTCCGTGGGAGGACCAGCCAGAGGGTAAGTGCCAGCCTGGGAACGTGCTCCTCACGGGGGATTTAATGACTGGGGAGACAAGGAAAACAGGGAAAAGTTGCAGGAGAGATTGCATATGATGTTTTAGGGCACATAGGGTCAATTATACCCACTGAATATTCAAGAAAAACATTGGTATTCCTTTTAAGATGCTTTTCACCAGTTATTTGTATAGGTATAAGCATTTTTATGTGCAAATAAAATTCATACTCAATCTGAAATATATATAGCTATATATACACACACAGGTTGGTTTTGCATGAGGATATGATTTTGGGACTGCCAGTACCTTTGTGACAGACAAATATTATTCTTCATTAGTAGATTTTGATTTGAGATAAAATGCCTGAAGTTTCCTTTTGTTGGAGGTACTGTCTTAAGGCAATAAGGTTTGGGTGCAGGTTGTCACCCCAAAGAGACAGGAATGCTGTCATTGCCAGGTCTTCCTGTTCCATCAGATCAGCACCGACAGGACAGTGGTCACATGCAGAGTTACTGGAATAGCCAGAGGGAAAATGACTGCAGACAGCTTACCTGTTTGTTGGGTCAGTTGATACTGAAGTCGAACCAATAGAAAAACATGTGTTAAGGGTTCTGCCTAAAGACAGAATCACAGAACCATAGAATATTTTGAGATGGAATGGAGTCCAGCCCCTGTCCCTGCCCAGATCCCCCAACAATCCCACTCTGGGCATCCCTGACAGTGCTGTCCAAAGGCTCCTGGAGCTCTGGCAGCCTCAGGGCCGTGCCCAGCGCTCTCTGGGGGAAGAACCTTTCCCTGATCTGCAGTGCTTAAACAACAGGTTCATGTTGGCAGAGGTTATTTCCTGCCAAAGGTCACAACTAGGAAACGGCACAGCAAGTTGTCTCAGTTCATGGCCCAGTTTTGCACACTTGTATTCCATTTTTATCTCTTTCAGCAGAGGGGATTGGATCAGGCTTGTTCACCCCATTGCCTCATGTCTCTGCAACGCTGAGCTCAGATGTTGTTCTTATTGTGTAAAATTATACCAGCTGCTTTGGATTGGCCTCGATCCATCAGTGTATTTAGTGTGATTTTTCTGAACAGTTTTTCTCAGCTCCTTGAAGGACATGCTTTGACCTTGTAAAATGAGAGCCAGTGGAGTTGGCAAGGAGGGAACACAGTGAGAGGGACTCACATGCAAACCACAGCTCCTCTTTCTTCGTTCTCTGCTGTTGCTTCTAAACCCCAGGATTTGATTTCTTACTGCCCAGTGGGAATTCACAGCATGTGAGAGGAGACTGGGGGGCACAGTGCTGTTCCCCTGGGCAGTGCAGCCTCACTCAGCTCAGGGGCCTGAGCAGCACCGGCTGCTCCAGGCAGCCCCAGTGGGGTCAGGTGTCACACCAACACCTCCAGAGCAAACACAGGGCATTCCCAGGCTTCTAGAGCAAGCCAGTATTTCTAGCAGAGAAAACAAGGAAGTTTTAGGGAAACAGTGTTCTTGACATAATGATTGGGAAGTTCAGTTTCTGCAGCTGATGGAATTAAAACAGTTGCAGCTGAACCCTGGAATTACTGAGTTGGAAAAGACCTCTAAGATCAAGTCCAGCAGTCAACCCAGTACCCACCCCATGCTCACCCCTAAACCCCATTCCCAAGTGCCACATCCACGTGTTTTGTGAACAGTTCCAGAATGGTGACTCCAGCACTGCCCTGGGCAGCCTGTGCCAGGGCTTAACCCTTTCTGTGAACAAATTTTTCCAAACATATCTAATCTAAACCACTTTCCCTGGTACAACTTGAGACCAAGGTGAGAAAGTTTGGTTTCATCTGATGTACTCTGTACTGAATCACACCAAAACCCACCACCTAATGTGTCTAAGTTGGGAGTCTCCATTGGAAAGCATCCCAGCTTATCAGTTGCCAGATGCAGGTGAAACTCCTTTATTCCCTCAGTTTCTTAGATAATTTTGTACCTACACGATTTTTTAATTCTGCCTCACTTTCTTTTATCAGAGCCTGTCTCGTTGTTTACATAGCAACTGTTACTTAATGGGGGAAATGGCTTTCTATGTGGTTCAAATTGCTAATTTTGTAAGGTAAAAGTATTTTGAGCTCTGGTTTTTAAAAGTATCATGAGGATAATTTGACACCTGGAAAATGTTTCTGCAATGCTTGAAAGTATAATTTATTGTTTCTTTAGAAGGGAGATCTAAAAAGAGACCTTTTATTGCTGGGGACCCAAAAAGTTTGTTGGGTTTGATACAATTGCAAGCAGTAGAAACCTGCAATTCAGAATTAGGCATCTTGCCTCTTTTAAGTGATGGGCACTAGACAGTAAAGCTAGGGAAATAATATTCCAGCAAAACTGAATGTAAAGCAGTGTTAAACAAAACTGATCTGTGTTTTATTTTCTCCCCTTGCCCCACCCCTGCAGGCGTCCTAGAGGAGTTATCTCCACTCCGGTGATAAGAACTTTTGGAAGAGGTGGAAGGTACTATGGGCGAGGTTATAAAAGCCAGGGAGCAATTCAGGTAATGAAGCCATGTGCCTGACTGCAGCACGCTCTGTGCCGGGCTGGGCTGGGCTGCATCCAGACCAGCACCTCTTTAACAGCTACAAGTGTTTCTGGCGACCCGTGGAAGCTGTGAGCTGCACAGCGCTGACAGGACAGGCTGCTGTCACAGCTCACTTAAAGCAAACTTGGCTTCTAAAGACAGACCTGGAAGAATGTATTTTGACATGAATCCTGTGCCTACACAGCTCTAACCAGCCATGGGAGTAGAAGAAAATTTAGAAAATGGGAGAAATACAAAGCTGAAACAAATTAGCAGTTCTGTTCCTACCCCCACTCTTCCCCAGTTTCTTTTCTGGGACCTGGGTCCAACCTCCTGAAGGAAAGTTTGTAGCAGTGAAGGATCTTTGCTGCTGCCATGCTCCAGATCTAAGAGGTCACTCTAAACTTCTTGGGAATAGCAGAGCAGCCTTTCCCCCTGAGCATGCAGGTTCCTTTCTGGTGACACCCTGCCAAGCGTCCATGGATCATGACTTCTGTCTGTTCCATGGATCCTTCCAATATAGCTGAGGCAGGCTGCTGATCTGTATGAGATGCCAGTTGCTTTCAGAGTTCTGCTTTCCTCCCTTTTCCATGGTTCTGGCTGCTCTGCAGTTTTCATGAATGAGTAGTAAATAGTTGGAAAAACTTCCACAATAAATATGTCATATGGACATGCCGTTTGTCAGGGAGACCTGAGAGTAAGGGGGTGTTTTCAGGTGTCAGACAGTAAAATAGAGAATGTTCTCCAGTAGATAATGAAGCAACTATTAACTTCCAGTAAAACTTACTGTTTTACACGTATAAAAATTCAAATACTTCTCTTCCTTGTTAAATTGCTGCGTACACAGACTATATGTCTACAAATGTACCTGTGGATCTGAAACTACATCTTTGAAACAGAAGAGAACCACTGTGCCAATAATAGAGCATCTAATTTCTGGGTTCCTTAAGCTTTGAAATAAAGGAAATCCTGAAAACGAGCTCCCAAATACTCCAGGCTTACTACAGGTGTACATATGGGAGTGTAGTTCAGAGAGTAGCTGCAGGTGTCTTGACAAGTGCCATCAGGGTTGGGTATTTGCATTTTTATTGATGATATGTAGTTTGGATGGTAAATACTTGTGATCACAAGGACCTGTCTGTAAAATACTGCCTGGAGAAGGAAGATAAATGACATTTTCTATGGACCTGAGCTGATTGCATTTTGTGGTCATCAGGACCATATAGGATGTTCCTTGTACAGGAAGAGAAAAAAGGTGATTTAAAATGCACATGGCAGGGAGAACTTGGGAAAGCTCCCACACAGTGAGTGGATTGTGAGGGCCAGGTGAGGCTGGGGGGTGCCAGTGGCCCCTCTGCCTCACAGGCAGTGCCTGTGCAGGCCGGGCTCAGCCCGAGGCACCTCCTCCCCTCAGCCTGGCAATCTGACCAAAACCAGCTCTTTGGATCTGCTCTGTTTTGTCCCAAGATGAGACCTTTCACTCTTGTTCTGGAAAGAAACTAAAGCATGTCTTGAAAGCTGAACTTAAGGATGTCTGCAAAGAGGCACGATGACAGTGATCAGTGTCCCTTGTCCTCATGTGCAGTCCCATAGCTGTGCAATGGCACTGAGAATTGTGATTATCTGGATAATGAGAATGCTTGAGAATGGCAGTTCTGACTCACCTGCAAAGTCCCTCTGTAAAATCCTTCAGCAGCTTACTGCAGGTGTTCTAGTAGGTAACAGTGGAGGTTTTTACACTGCAGAGCTGTTTGCTGCTGTTTGAGGTGTCCCTGTCTTAGGCCATTTCTTAGCACTCGACTTTGTGAACAGTGTGACAGACCAGTGTGCTGCTTCTTAGCAGCCTAACCCGCTTATTTTGGTTTGTTTAAAGCCTATTATGTTTCTGGAACGCTAAGATCAATTATAAATACTTAAAAACTAATTGTATGCTGCATCAGTCTGGTTTTATGGCTATACTCAGTCCTGTAAGATTTTGCTATGTGCTTTTTTATGAAAGCCTTTCCTAACCCTGGAAGCATAGAGCTTGGTGCAGGGAACAGTGCATGGTGCTCTGCATTGCTCCAAACGCTGGCTGGAAACAGTCGGGTTTGTGTTTGAGTAACACAGAGTCCTGCCACTGAGTCACAGCAACATCAACCAAGGAGCAGAGTGCAGCTCTACACTGATTCTCACTTTGGGTGTTTCAGACATTTGTGTAGCTCTGATGTTGTGGAAGGAGGGCAACATCGGAGTTAAAACGAAAGCATTTGCCCCGGGGGCATCTGAAGGCTCTGGGGAACACCGAAAATCCTCTCTGTGTACTTTGTGGGTCACTTCTTCCAGCAATGCCTAATATTTGGTGTTCACTCACGACCCTGTGCCCTGCATGCTGCCTGTTGTAGTGTCCTTATATCAGACTGTACATTTATATACATTTTTAGCACTGGTTCTTCAGTAATTCTCTTCTTTTTTTAACAACTAGGGCAAACCTCCTTACGCTGCTTCAGCAGAAGAAGTAGCCAAAGAACTTAAGTCAAAATCCGAGGAATCTAAATCCTCACTTGTGTCTTCAGATGGATCCCTGGCTGAAAATGGAGTTGTGACTGAGGAAAAACCAGCTTCCCAGATGAATGGGAATACAGGAGACATCAGGGCTTCCAATCAGTCTGAAAGTGCCTTGAGTAATGACTCTAAAATGTGCAATACGAATCCTCATTTAAATGCACTAAATGCAGACAGTGTTTGCCATAAAGATGATGCTCTTGAGGCCACTGTCTTAAAAAAAGAAGAGTAAACTTATTTTTTATAGAGGGTGAAGGATGTTGGGAAGGGTCAGGATTAGGAATATCTGGAAAGAAAGAGAGCCTACAGTTACGTACATTTTTTCCTTTCCGTAAGAGAAAAATGAGGACTTTGGAAATTCGGATCCCTCTTTGATGTCAGAGATTTAAACAACACATTTTTTTAGTTTTAACCAGTTGTAGTCAAAATGCTACAATAAAACAAAAAAAAAAAAAAAGAGAATGAAGAGCATTTGACTCCCGCACTTAAAATGAAGTATACATAAAGTTTAAACTGGTTATGACAAAAGCTTGTAGTTTTGTTTTTTGAAATATAAAGAAAACAAATTTTGGCAGTCTTTAAGTATATATAGCTTAAAACTATAATTTTTAGTACTTGGCACCATATGTATGCCATTATATTTGATTTTGCATTACTGTGTCACAATAAAGCTTTCTTTAAGGCTTTGATTTCATGATTATGGGGGGAAAAAGGCACAACCACAGTTTTTTCTTTCTGAAATCTCATCACCGTTGCCGTGGTTCTTTTGTGTTAAAAATGTGCAAACTCTCGAAACTACCAATTCTCAGTAACACTGCAGTTCTGCTGAGTTCAATAGACATCATACATATGTTACGAGCGAGTTAAACGGAGATAAACTTGAAATCATAGAAGATGCAAACGACCTTTCAAAACAAACACAATGTGTTGGGAAACTTTTTGTGACTAATACCATGCATCCGTGATCAATGAACTATGTGGTTTTGAATCAGACGTAGACCATTAGTACTACTATTTGAGCTAAACTTCTGCATGGTTCATGATTTTTAAAGTGTGTAGTTAATATTATGCATGTTATTGTCCTCTTTCTTCCATTCTTACAAGTACTGTGCCCATTTGCAAAACAAAAAAAGCTAATAATCAGTAATAGTCCTATAAAAGATGTTAACTATGTTTAGTCATTGACTGATCTTGCTCTAACCTTAAAATTTTGTGATTATTGACCTCTGTTGCATTTATTCTAAAACTTTAAAAAAAAAATTATCTAGCCGTTTTGAATATCAACGTTACCCTGGTGTACTCATTGCTGTATGCATTATTGTTCTCTGTTGCTGTTTTATGCCTTCATATTAGCAAATATGAAATTCTGTGAAAAACAAAAAAAAAAAAACGCTTTGATCTTCAAAAAAAAAAAAAGTACCCCCCTTCTGTAGCAGGAAACAAATGGCTTGTTCTTGAGAACTTTCCCATCAAGAATTTAGTATAAGCAAATATACCTGTATCATTTTGATGTTTTTGTTAGTGTTTCCAAACTTAATGTACTTCAAAATCAGAATCATTTCTTTATATTCGTTTTCATATAATTCTCCTGATGCTCTTCATCACACATTAGTGATCAGAAATGAGGTGTAATTCCCCATTCCCTGCCCGCCAGAGCTAAGTAGGTATCTTAATGTAAGTTGAAGGGAGTTCTGCCCCAACTCATGGATTGTGCAAGAATGAACTACTGTTGGGTTTGGCTGGTTGTAGATGGATTGTGGTGTGGTGTCTTTGAAGGCTATTGAATGCAACTTACAGTGCTTAATAAAAATCTTTATTCTTTTAGTATAAAATACTGTATGCCTTTTTCGTCAAGTATTTTTTTAATTAACATGTAAATAAAAAGTTTTTCCTATGCCCAAGTCAAGTGGTTGAGTTGCCAGGATCTGTGGTGTCCTCCGAAAAGGCAGGGAAGGGAAGCACAGCCTTTGGTGTGGCTGCCCCTGGATCCCTGGCAGTGTCCCAGGCCAGGCTGGACAGGGCTGGAGCAGCCTGGGACAGTGGGAGGTGTCCCTGCCATGGCAGGGGTGGCCCTGGATGGGCTTTAGGATCCCTTCCGACCCAAACCATTCTGGGATTCTGTGATTCACTCACTGCTGGGGGACACCACACCTGGTTGGAGTCATACCCTGGCTTTGCTGGTGTGTGCAGCTCCTTTAGATGTCACCTTTAAATGTCAGATGGTTGAAGAGGTGAAATAAGGCAGAAATAACGGGGACAGTTGTTTAAAGAAGACAACCGCAGGTGCTCACAGAGGCTGATGGGGGTGGGCAATGAGAGGGTGGTGGGCCATGCCTCTACAGAGCCGGGAACCAGTGAATCTTACACAGGCTCCGACTGACACAACACGAGGAGCCGCAGATTTACCCCGGTTCTGTGAAGCAGCAGCCCCCGGCACGGGCACAGCGCTGCCTGCCTGCTGTCCCCAGCAGCTCCCTGCGGGAGACAGGCGTTTAGTACTGACACAGTCCTTCCGGAGAGCAGAACTGGCTCCGGGGCCGCTGATCCTGGGGAACGACTGCCTGGGCGTGCTCCTGAAGAGCATCTTTGACACCTGAGTTTATGGGATGGGATGATAGAACCGGATATTTCAGTTGAAAGTGGCCCACAAGGAGCATTGAGTCGAACTGCTTGATCCTTTCAGGGTGAACAAAAAATTAAGCTCATTATTAAGGACATTATCCAAATGCCCCCTGAACACCGACAGTTTGGGGCACCGACCCACTCTCCAGGACCCTGATCCAGGGCCTGACCACCCTCTCGGTAAGGAAAGCCCCGGTGTGACCGGAATCTCATCAGCCAGCTCCAAGACAAAAGTTAAACTGGGAGAATCGGCTCCTTGGGTGGGACGCGGGGCCACTGTCGGTTCTGCCCCTGTGTGTGTAAGGAGCAGCGATGCTCGGCGTGTGCCGCAGCCGCTCCCGGCTCTACCCCGGCCTTGCCCGGGCCCTGGGGCTGAGCAGCGGCCGCGGGGAAGGTTTCGGGTCGAGGGAAGCCCAGCGCAGGCGGCCCGGCCCGGTTTTGTTCTCGGCTCCCGCCTGGAGGCGGTGTCCGGGCCGCGGGGAAGGCAGCGGGGCGGCAGGGAACCCCGCCACCGCCACGGCCATGGGCACCGCCACCGCCAGCGCCAGCGCCATCCCCATTGTCATCGCCATCCCCATTCCCATCGCCATCCCCATCCCCAGCGCCATCCCCAGCGCCATCCCCAGCGCCATCCCCAGCGCCTCCGCCGTCCCCAGCGCCATCCCCATCCCCAGCGCCATCCCCATCCCCATTCCCATCGCCATCCCCAGCGCCATCGCCATCCCCAGCGCCTCCGCCGTCCCCAGCGCCTCCGCCAGGGCCGCTCCGCCCCTTCCTGCCGGGCCTGCCGGGGGAGGCGGGGCCGGGCCGGGCCGGGCGGGGGGCGCCGCCGCCGCTCGGGTGTTCCCGGGGCGCGCTGGGGCTCCCGGAGGGGAGGGGTTCGGGCGGGGTTCGGGCGGCTGAGAGGAGCCCTGCCCGCGCCTGGGGCTGTTCTCCCTCTCAGTGAACAGCTCCGGTGACACCCGGACGGAGCCCCAGCGCCTGGAGCAGCCTGGAGGAGGAATGGGGAATGGAAATGGTTGATGGGAGATGGGAGATGGGAGATGGGAGATGGGAGATGGGAGATGGGAGATGGGGAATGGGAGATGAGAGATGGGGAATGGGAGATGGGAGATGGGGAATGGGAGATGGGAGGTGGGAGATGGGGAATGGGGAATGGGGAATGGGAGATGGAAGATAGGAATGGGGAATGGGAGATGGGGAATGGGAGATGGGACGGGCAGCCATCGCTGCTGCGCTGGGACGAGATGAGCATGAAGCTGGCACATCCCTCAGCGCTGCCGGCGCCCAGCAGCAGCGTTCCCCGGCCCCGCAGTTTCCCCGCCCCGAGGCAGAGGGCAGTAGCGGCGGCGGTCAGAGTCTGTGGTCCTGCAGACCGCGCCCAGAGCCTGTAAAGGGAATCCAGCCCGGTGGCACCGACCCGCCAGGAGCCAGCGAGTCCCACGCACCGGACAGAGATGGAATGAAGTGGGACGGTGTAGGATCCCAGAAGATAAGGGGCTAATAATGTGTGTGCCTCGAGCACTGGTAGCTGGATAGCTGTGGAGCCAATCAAGGATTGTTGGTAATAACACCCCACTGGAAAAGAACAATATGTGGCTGGAGAAGGGGTCGTGCAGAAGCAGGGCAGCACTTTCTGGGACAAACATCCGTGTTCCAGTCTCTGGAGATAAGCACAACACAGCCCAGTGCAAGCACAGGGAAGAGGCTGAAGAGTGAGCATCGGCTGTAGGAGGTGATGAAAGCCACCCATGTCCCTCAAAGCCCTCTGCCCCATTTCCAGAAGGATCTGAAAGAATGGACTGCATGGGATGGGATGGGATGGGATGGGATGGGATGGGATGGGATGGGATGGGATGGGATGGGATGGGATGGGATGGGATGG